>JAMQGT020013261.1:0-41841 GCA_024447675.2 Pterophyllum scalare
AGCTCCTATTTAAGTGGCAATAATCAGGCGTGGGTGTGGCTAGAGAAATTGAACTCAGGTGTGAAAAACCACAGTTATAGTATGTTTTAACAAGGGGGGCAATCACTTTTTCACACAGGGCCATGATGGTTTGGATTTTTTTTCACCTTTAATAATAAACACCTTCATTTACGAATTGCATTTTGTGTTTACTTGTGTTGTCCTTGACTATTGTTTAAATTGGTTTGATGTTCCGAAACACTTAAGTGTGACAAACATGCAAAAAAACAGGAAATGAGGAAGGGGAAAACACTTTTTCACACCACTGTAAGTTCTCAGTGAGCAGGCTTTATAAAAAGACACACCTACCTAAAATCTGGCTTGCACAGAAGAGGAATAAGTGGCAAAGAGCAGCTCTGAGGATCATCTTCACTATATTTTGCCTTTAATGAACCTGGAGGAAGGGAAGAGATCATTAGAAAGACCACTGATATAGAATTCATTTAAAAATCTAAAGCATCAGTGCTTTGCAGGAGAAAAAAAAGCAGACTTGCAAATTCACATGCGGTGTATTCACAGATGACAGATTCTGCTGTTTTCTTCAATGTGAGATACTTAGACCACTAGTCATTGATTACAATTAACAGTTCAGACCAACAAACCAACAATATGTTACTCATTACATCTCTTGTGATTTTGCCTCAGAATAAATGTATTTGTAGTTAATCCCTGGTTTTCTTATGTTCTCCATGTCAGCTCCCCATTTCTGTGTTCCTGCGACAGTTTTGTCTCTCTGTCCCTTGTCTCTTGTGTTTTGCATTTGGTTCTATCCCTGTGCTCCTCAGTGTGCCTGCCTCCCCTGTGTTGTATCAAGTCTGCATTTCTGTTTACTTACTTGCTGTTTTCCTTTGCCAGTCCCTTGTATTGTGTGCTTTGTCCTCAGTTTTGCTTCCCTTGTTTCGTTACATTCAGCTCATCTGTTCTCCCCACTCTGCCTGCCACACAGTCGCGCTTTGACCAAATGTCTGCGTTAATGGTTAATTAACACAATGTTAATTTACAAACCTGGTTTATAATCAGCTAAAATCAAAATATCATAGAAATTTGTTCCACAGGAAAAAAAATTGAAGCAGTTTTTTTAGAGCTAAGTTTTGAGGTGATGTAACACACCAAATCAGACTATTTCCAACTGGCAACCAGACTGAGAAGGGAAACACATTTGTTTCAAAATTGCTCCTTTTTCAGCATTCGTTAGATAAAATATTAAAGACACCATTTAGAAAAATCCACTGATGCTCTCTGGATTCATTCCCATAGGAGAAGTTTTATGAATTACACTATAAATACATCTATAAATGTTTTGCATTCTGGGATGAGTCAGAAGAACTTACCCGACAACGCTCGTGTCTCGTCTGTGTTGTATGAGGATACGAAAGACTGTTTTAACCTTGAGCAGCTCCTAGACTTTACTTTCACATGTCACTTTTTTATAACTACCCTCTCTGTTTAAATGCCTTTCTCGTAATAGTATTTAGCTTCATGTCAACACCCTTTAAATACTCCCACCCTTTTTTAAAAAAAAAACGTTTTTATTGGCTGTAGTCATTAAAATGGCACTAAAACTAAATGGGTGTGTGTGTGCAAGGTTAAAAAGCACCCTTTTTATGTTTTTTTTTTTTTAATATCAGCTTTTAAATGCCCTTAGGGCATCATACCCTTTAAACTGACAGTTAAAGGGATTAAAATACAGAATTCTCTAAAAATGTATTTTACTGTGTAGCTCGACACATTTATTTATGAACCAAGTTACAATGGGAAGCCAACAGTTATTTCCAGTATGATTTTTAAAAAAAAGGAATATATGACTTACTTTGTTTTGTTTTAAATTTTACATCATACACATGTGTGTCCTTAAAAAGAAACAGTGTTCTAGGTATTGTTATGTCCCTGTGGAAAAAGGCACGGATGTAACTGCAGTGTTTGTAGATTTACTTCCTTGTGAACTTTCCTTAGTTTATCTGTTAATATCAGAAGAGTGGCAGGCTGTGTGTATTTGTATAAAAAGATGTAAAAGGGTAGGCTGTTTAAAAAACAAACAGCTAATACTAAAGCTAATATTTCTGATTTCTATATAAGACAAATAAGGGATGTTCTTTGAAAATTAACATTTCTGCAACAGCTGCTGGACCACCACCAGCAAAAATCTGCTATTTTAGTGACCATTTGTGAGGGATGCAAATAAGGTTACTAACCTTCATCACCTTATTGATAAAAAAAAAAGATACTGGAAGCTAAGAGAACAAATTGGGAAAGGGTCGTGGGTAGCTTGTGAAATTTGTTAAGCTAAAGTTTAACTGTTTGCAAAAAATATTTTTCTACATTATAGTAAATTCATTTGTTATGTCACACAAACAGGGTAGCAGCTAAATTCAAAGTCACGCTGTCTGTGCAACTTCTGACTCCAGTCGAAGTCTAAAAGTTGCATTTAAAGCAAGACTACAGCAGACACACTACACTTAGTTATTACTTTACATCAGAATTTCGACCAGAACTCAAATTTAAAGCTAGAAAAAGACCACTCTTTTTCTACCTTTTATTTAGTCCGAGTTAGCACATACTCTATAGTGCCATTTGTAATAATAACCAGCTCCTTCACACTTTGATCTTGTTCATTCATATATTTCTCTTAACACATTGCCAACACTGTACTTTTAATAATAATAAAAAAAAATCATCTCAATACATTTAATCTATGACAGGCTGCTATACTCGCTCTTTATGAAAGCCTTATGTGTTCCTGCAAAGATCAAAGGTTAACTGCAATTGCAACACAAACAGAGCTGTATAAAGAAGCTTTTTATGATATGTTGCGCAACTGACTGGATTGCACACAAGAAACTCCCACCCATATGCACTCCTTTCAGCTCTACTGTGTAAACTAATTACTTCTCTTACGACCGGTCGCCTGAACAGGTTAAATCTGTTTGATCATGCAGAGATTGCTGTTGTCCAAATCATACTGTTCATTTCCACCAGAGGTGGGAAGTAACAAAGTACAAATTATGGTTATGGTACATAAGTAGATTTTTCAGGTATCTGTACTGTATTTGAGTATTTATTTTTCTGACAAATTTTTTACTTTTATTTCCTACATTTTTACTCAAGTATTTGTACTTTCTACTCGTTACATTTTCAAAACAGCCACATTACTTTAGGTTTAAGGTGTCTGAGAGAAGTTCTTATTTCCGGTAACTGCTCTTTCAAACATCAAACGATCTGAGCCTAAATACACATAACAGACAGTCCTATCCTCCATCACTGGGGCTTATAGCATACAAAGAGATTAAAGAGACAAAAGCATATAATTTATGTATCATTTATAGCGCTATAATCAGGGGTTAGTGGGCCCGACCAAGGACAGATGTCCGTACGTTGTGCTCGCGGTACTTCCAGCATCTTAGCTAGCGCTACTGAAGAGGAGTGAAAATAAAGGGAGTAACTTGTTGCAGGTAAATCTTAAATGCAACGTTTCTAAATGCTCAACAAATATCAGCAAACACAAAAAGTGTCTGCAGTTTGTCACACAGTGTGTCTGCAAGCCAAAAGAACAGCTGTTGTTTCCAGGGAGAAAAAAGAATGAGAGAGAAGTTCACTCAGGGAAGGAGAAATATGTAAGAAAGAGGACAGGAGAGGAAGAAGAGAAGTTAAATTTAAAGCTAAGGACTGCAAAACAAACTGAGTATACTAACTTTGTCTAATTCAAATATTGTATGAAAATACTGCATTTTAGTGTGTGATAAACAGGTCAGCTTGCTGTACTGTATTTACAGTAAAGCTCTGTGTTGGACTGGTGCACAGTGTCTGTGTTCATGGTCAGAGTTACAGGTTACATGAAGTGTAGCAGAGATGAGTTTGAATCAAAGCTGTTGGTGCTGAGATTCATTCACTGAATTCATCATTTATACAACCTGTATGCTGTCAGTGTAGGGGATGGAAATCAGCCAAGATAGCTCATGAAAGACTGGGTTATAGATTTTTGAATTCACTTCATCCACAGAGAGCAGTAATCACAGCCTGATCACAGCCTGCACAAAATTTACTGGAGTTCACAATAGAAAGTCATGATTCTTCTCCCCACGCAGAGCCACTACAACTGATCTTAGGGTTCCTCCACCTTCTGAATCCCCCTTTAACCCCAGAGTATACTCATTTTTGTGTTTAGGTGTGGAGGCACAGTCACCCTCTACTATGTAGAGCTGTTTTTAAAGTCTCTTTCACAGCTGATGTCCTACATATCAGATTCAAGCTGAGTCCATTCATTAGGATTAAAATTTAGATTGGAATAAAGTTTGTATTCTCATTAATTATTTTATATTATTACAATAATATATAATGAGGTTCAGTTAGCTTTACACAAAAATCGCTGGTAGAAACGTCCTCCAAAGAACTACTTTTACTTTCTTACTTTGAGTACATTTCAGAGCCTGTACTTCTATACATTTACTTGAGTAAAGAAGTTGAAACAAGTACTTCAACTTTTACCAAAATATTTTTTAACACAAGTACTTGTACTTTTACTTAAGTACTGAATGTACTTTTGCCACCTCTGATTTCCACACTGTGTATTTTTGGAGACACTAAAGGTAGTTTTCAGTAATTCATTAAGATATAAGTGGAAGTTAGTAAGATTTAAAGATCTTCAGTGCTGTGAGATGTTTTCTTGTCTTAATATTCAGTACACAATAAAAAAGGAAATTATTTGTAGATGCTCATGAATAAATGTTCTAGTTGCAGAGTGGTCCAAAGGTTTTTGTGATCATGTGACTTTGTTGGTTTATGTGACAGCATGAGAAAGGATAACCCCAAATGTCTTCAGTCAAAGTCCATTCAGAGGCAACTACAATCAGTGACACACACACAAAGAGCACAACTGCCCTGCAGCAATTAGTCAAAACCTGCAGAGTAGATGCCACCAGACCTCCTTGTATACACTGTAAAAAAGAAAAGAAAAAGGCATTCTTCATCAGATTACCACTGAGCCCTGCGAGACCAGTCAAATGCGCAAGCAAACCCACACGCCAAAATATGCCATGTAACATATTCACAAAGCCCGCACTCGTACTCTGCACACAGAGCAAATACTCAAGCACGTTGGATTCCCTCCCTCAACTTCAAGACACGTTTATCAGCCCTGTTTTGACCCTTGTATCAGAAAGGTCTGTTCTTTTCCACTGCCCCCCCCCAACCCCATAACCTCCAGTGTTTATTTTCCCTCTTTCATTCAATCTGCTGTTTCCACACCTCCAAATCACATTATTTAATTGATAACTTCTCAAAAGTGCATATGTTGCACTTCTGAACCCAGATAGGCCAACTGCACCTTTTACCCTTGCACTCTCTTACTCCAATCCCTCCCTGCCACTCTTGCTCCCTCCCACCAGTGTTCTCTAACTTTTCTCCCTCCTCTCTCCTTTCGGTCTTCTCTTTCTGTGTTTGAATGGAGAAGCTGGCTTCACCGGAACCAGCACACCCCTTGCAGGGTGCAGGGCCCGTTGCTGAGGTTTCTGTTGCCGAGACGGCAGGGGCTGTGGAAGACGAGGCTGCAACATGGGTGAGATCCAAGCTGTTTGAGTGTGGGTGCATGAAACGCTGGCTACCACCGGCCTACAGAGAAGAACTCTACCAAGTGTTACGACTCATAGGCCCACTGGTGAGTAGGGGAAAGTACATTTGCGGGGGGGGGGATGGGGTGTATATATGTTATGTTGTGGTACATTCAATGAGTGCACTCCTGTGTTGCACAATTACTGTTTAGTGTGCAGTGTTAAAAATGCAAACACTGCAACTGGTCACTATTTCTCAAATTTAAAATGAATATACAGAAAAATGAAAAAAAAAAGGTGTCTATACTGACTGCATATTAATGCAATCAAGTCTGTGCCTTGTGATTTCTTAACACTTATTTCTCACTACTTTGCTGACAACTGATAATGATAAGTCACCAGGAAACAGTAACAATACATTGCTGTAGTTTCACTTTATTTGCAAATTATTAAAATACTTCATTCTGTTTGTTTCTACAGCTGCTGTCTCGGATTCTGAACTTCCTCCAGCCATTTGTTATCTCTATATTCTGTGGTCACATTGGCAATGCAGAACTGGCTGGATATGCACTGGCCTCAGTGGTATGTTCTGTACTCCTTTTCAGAAAAGTGGATTTTACCACCACTGCCTTTTCTAATTATTGCTGGTCATAGTGGTATTACTCTTTGACTAATTTATCTGTAATACTATACACTATATTGCCAAAAGTATTTGCTTGCCTGCTTTCACACTCATATGAACTTGAGTGACATCCCATTCTTAATCCATAGGGTTTAATATGATGTCGGCCCACCCTTTGCAATTATAACAGCTTCAACTCTTATGGGAAGGCTTTCCACAAGATTTAGGAGTGTGTTTATGGGAATTTTTAACCATTCTTTCAGAAGTGTGTTTGTGAGGTCAGATTTGAGACGGGAAGGCCTGGTCTCTGCTCTAATTCATCCCAAAGGTGTTCTATTGGGTTGAGGTCAGGACTCTGTGCAGGCCAGTCAAATTCTTCCACACCAAAATGGCTCACCTGTGTCATCAACAGAGAATCTGAAGTGACTGGGTCCACATCAGCCACATCTGAGGATATGTAACCCAGGGACTTTGAATTCAGAATCCCTTTAAATTCTGTGAAGACAGTCTGCAGGACCTCTTCTGTTACAGTTTGCGCCCCTAAAGTTGTCTGTAGGGACATCTTCAAGGAGCAAATGTCTCTCTCCCAGAACCCACCAAAATGGGGAGAACTTGCTGGGTGAAAGAGAACCTCACCTGCTGAGCAGCAAGCTGTGCCTGTAGTTCAGGCTGCAGGGCATTAAAAGCTTCCTTCAGCTCTCTCTCCTACCTCTGAAGTTAGTGCCTTTATCTGGAAGCAGTTCAAATGGTTTTCCCCGGCGTGCTATGAATTGTCGGAATGCCATAAGAAAGAAGTCCATGTCCATGGTGGAGAGGAGGTAAAGGTGACTGCTCTAGTGGTGAGGCATTTAAATATGAGGCCCCATCGCTTCTCATTTCTTTGGACAACTTTAATAATGTATGGGCCAAAACAGTCCATGCCTGTTGAGTAGAATGGAGGCTGGTGAAGCCAGAGTCTTATAAGGGGCAAGTCTATCATCATAGGTATCTCTGGTTTGCCTCTTCACTTCCACTTGCAATCAAGGCACCCTCGTTGGTACCACTTAACTGCTTCTCTCCCCCGCAACATTCAGTATTGCCAGCAAACTTTGGCAAACACTCGTTCTGCTCCGGGATGGTACAATGTTTCATCAATATCCTTAATAATTAACTGAGTGATTTTGTGTTTAGGATCAAGCATAACTGGGTGGATAGTAGTAATCAGAGTAATCAGATGGCTGGATTTCAGGAATAGGTTGTCCTCTTTCAATTAGACCAGAAAACAATCTTGGTATACTTGTTGTAGCAGAACATTTTCTGCCCTCTCATAATCATCTACAGTGAGAGTGGCATCTGCTGACTCAAGCAGAACTTGTGCTGTAAGGAGCTCCTTCAATGCGTGGAACTGCTGTGGATAAGATGAAGGCAGTTTGCGTGGAGTGTTGAGATGTAGGCAGATGAAGGGCTTCCATAGCTCCTCGTCAATAACAGATGTAAGATGTGGTTTCTCTGCCAACGGACCTGGACCTGGGACCTGGGCACCAGCAACCTTGGTCACCTAATTCAGACAGATGTCTTCCCCTATAAATGTCGTCTGGTGGATTGCTGGCGGAATCCACATATCTCCAGGCTGCCAGGTCAGTCAAATCATGTATTTCAATCACACGAGTACCAACAAAGACTCTGGATCGGCATGTCTGACTGTAGCCATGCTAGTACTGTAGAAGAGTCTGTCCATAGAGTGACATGGTGGAGAAGGACTGTCAGTTTGGTAGTAAGCACCTGTGCCAGTTGCGCCCCTGTCAGTGCTGCACATAATTTCAAGCGGGGTATGGTCTGTTGCTTCTAGGACGCTACTCTGGAACGGACTGTCAGGAAGGCAACTTCTACTCTCCCACACGCACCTTCACTTCTGAGATGAGCCACAGATCCATAAGTTCACTCAGAAGCATCACAGAATATATGGACATCATGACAGATGCTTGTGTCCATGGCAGTGCTGGTGTAGCAACAGGCTAAAGAAATGTTCGCAGCTTGGGAAGTTCTTGTTCCCAGTCCTTCCAAGCCTAGAGGAGAACCTCTGGAAGGTTGGGGTCATCCTAATCTCTTCATGAAGCCCACATCTGCTGAACAATGCTCTTATCTCATGTGGTGCATTGTACAATATAGTCAAGCGGATTATACTGACTTACTAAAACCTTGTAAATTGTACTCAGAGTCACTTGGGGGTGATCAACTGGGTGGAGCTTATAGCAAGTCTATCTAATGCGCAGTTCCAGTGTAGTCCAAGTGCTGATTCTTGCACATTGGGCTTGTCATGCGTTATCCAGAGTTCAGCCCTGTTAGATCAAAGCTCTGAGGGGAGGTGGCTGATGATGGAGGGCTGATTACTTGCTCATTGTCTCAACTCAAAACCTCCTTCAGCCAGAAGGTTCTGTAGTTTAACCACAAGTACTGTGGCTTCAAATTTGGATGCCAAATTCTGGAGACAGTTGTCAACATAAACTAACTGCATCACAGTCTCACAAACATTCTCGCCTGGATGGCTGTGGTGTAACACATGTTTCTGTAGATCAAAGATAGCGCAGCATGGGCTGCACATGGTGCCAAAGGGAAGCATTCTCCACTCATAGCAGGAGGGGGGTCTTTACATTTACAATCCTGCATTGGCTGACTGGCTGGTCTTCCTTTAGAAGTCGGACCTGATGAAATGTCGCGTGGATATTGCAAAAGGATGTTGTCAATATCTTAACAGAACTGCCAGGAGGCGTGGCCCCAAAGTAGGTCCAGGAGCAGGTGGTTGAGGCTTTGTCCCTGGAACTGTAAAGAGCAGTTAAATACAACTCATTTCTTGCTGTTATACTGCACTATGTTGTGTGAGAGTGTTCTCTGCTCCAGGCTCAATTTTAACAACATAACCTTCCCTCTGTAGTCTCTGAATCTGCAGCATAAACAAGGACCTGCTCAGTTGACTTGGACAACTGCTGCTCTGTGCTGCAAAGCAGAGGGAGCACTGCCTCCTTAGGTGCAAACATCATGGGCATATTAGGAACCCATAGGAACGTCCTGTGAACTTCAAAAGTGCTGCCATTCGCGGACGTCTTGCAACAGTCCGAGTGAAATTATTACTATAACCCTATGTTGTCTGTGGAATGCGAATTTGGACAGGCTCCACCGGGGTGACTAGACGTGCGTGGTCTAATCCCATTAGCCGCACTGATTTAGCGTGATCAATTTTCTGCAGTGGCAAACCCCTAAGATGGTGAGATCTCTACTTGTGGGCATCCACTGGGTGCGTTTGCTTGGCCCAGGGCCGGTTTTTGCTATGGGCAATGTGGGCGACTGCCCAGGGCGCAATCTATTTGAGGGTGCACAAGCGCCGTAAAAAACCCCCCAAAAAAACCTCAAAACAAAACTCGCCAGTTTTGGGGGTTAGGTGGAGAGCTAGACTACCGCTCATTTCCATGTCAGATTAGTGGAGTGGGCGCTGGGGCGCCCTTACTGTCACGTCAACTTGCTGTGGAGTGAGAGTCATACAGGTTGTGTGTGTAAGAGGAGGCAAGGGGGAGGGGGCGAGGCGAGGGGATAAACTGATCCCAGGCCACACAACACAAACTGCTTTAAAATAAATTATATTTCATTCCTAAAATTAACATAGACCCACATACCTTCGTGTAATTAATTGGGTTAGCTATGTGAAAAATGTAAAAAAAATAAATAAAAAAAAAAAAGTCATAGGCTACATGAATTTGTTTACTTCACGTGACTCTGGTTGATTGACGGGTGAAGGGACTGTTGTCGAAAGGTAATATGGATCAAGGTAAAAGACCAAAGAAGCCATCAGGTGCACAGTTTAGAAAAAGAAGAAAAGAAGAAGAGGAGAAACGGGCAAAGGATAAAGGTATGCAGATTTCTGTGACTGACGTGATTGACATTAGGCGATAGGCTATTTATTAGCCTCTTGCTAATATGTTGCTAATTAGTCACAGAGGGCGACTGTATTTGGTTTTTAGTTTTGCTGAATTAGAATTAGAATTGAGGCATCATGTCATGCAACTAATTTCACCCAGACAACTTAGTCTGGTTTGTGTTTGTTTGCAACACAACAAGTGCAAATTCACACATATGTCCTGACTGTGGATTTGTTTTTATTGCTATAGGCTATGCTAAATTGAATAACTTATAATATACATTGACATAGCATTTTGTAAGCTACATGTCATATATCTTTTAAAATAAATTGTTGTGTTTTGTGCTTAGTTAATAGGATATTAACAAATGTTAATAAAGTGCATCATGGTCATTTTAATAGGATATCTGATGCATGTGTGATGTAAGTGTCATCTAACTTATAATATTATCTTAATTGTAAATTCAGGGGCACTTCTGAAATATTTTGGAGCTGGAGCACCCACTGTCCAAAATGAGGAGTCAGATACTTCCACAGCAGCCACAGACATGGTCCTGGAGTCTGATGAGGGGCTATCTACCTCTGCAGCCACACAGGCTTCTTCAGGGATGGTCCTGGAGCCATCTACCGTCTCAGCCTCATGTTCCTTGCAGGACTCCTCAGGTGTGTGTGTGTGTGTGTTTTTGCATAAATTTTTACTTTTGTAAACACTATAAATGCTGTAAATAACATGTACTAATGACAATACCATTTTCTCTGTATTAGAAATGCCTCAACCTGAAATCCCACCAAATCCTGTTCCTGAGGATGAGCTTCTGTCTACTGACCCTGCTAATTGGCCTTCAGTTCAATCATACAGTTGCACAACAGATTTCATATGATGACGTAATTGATGATTTTGCAGCAAAGAAGGCTTGAAAAGTCAAGTTTTAGATTGCACTTCACGTGCATGGTTATTAGTACCTGAAGGATTTGTGCAATTTATATTGGTATTTATATACTGTATTTCATTTATTTATTTATTGTGTTTTTTTCTCTGTTCTTGTTTTCTTTTTGTATTTAAGATTATATATAATAAAATAATACAAATATGTAACGTATTGTTGTGTTACTGGGGTCAAGGGGTCAAGGGGTGGTTTGCCCAGGGCGTAAATCTAGCCAGAACCACCTCTGGCTTGGCCAACCGAAGTGTCTTGGTAGTGAAAGGGGAACCCATCAGGCTAGCAATCACTAAAGTCCGTCTAAAGTTTTGGGGCGTCAGGTGCTGACATTCTCCCTGATTTGTAGGTGATCCTTTGAGAACGAATAGGGTACCTTAGAGGGGGAGTGACTCTGGGCTGAAGCGTTGGCATGGTAGTAATCTGGAGAGTGGTGTCGAGCTGAATCCGGCTAACTAGTAGGTTCCTTCAGAGGCACGCGATGTGGCACTGTGTAATTTGAATCCAGGAGTGTGTTTCCCTTCCCTTCACTGGTAGGAGCTGCATGCCGTTCCTCAACACCATCAGAATCTGCTCTGTTGTGGTCGCCAGGACTGGTAGACCTGCCAGGCCTATCCAGTTGTGCAGACTATAATAATAGTCTGTAATAGTTTTGGATTTTATATTATAGTTTAGTTTTTTCATTGTAACTTTTTTCTCTAATTCAGTTAGTTTTAATTAGTTTTTGTTTAATGCTTAGTTTTATTTTATTTTTCATTAGTTTTAGTATTAGTTTAAGTTTTTTCATACTTTATTTGTCAGGTGCAAGATTCAAGGTGCAAGAGTATTTATTGCATAATAAGAACTCAACAAAAGCTACCATTTAAAAAATTGCATTCAACAACCAACTGTTCACAAGATAGCAGCATTATATGCTAAATGTGTAATACTAAGGACAAACATGAACATCATGCACCTTGAGGTAACTGTTGTGATTTGGCGTTATATAAATAAAACTGAATTGGAAAAGACATTAACAGGGAGAAACAAAGAAAAACATAAACTCCCAAACCCAATAAAGTCTACAATAAACTCCCAACTAACTTCAGCTTCAGTGTAGTAGATTAACAATACCTCGCATTGTGGTGTATAACATCAGAGCAGAGCAAATGCTTGACAAAAACAAACTGAACTCTTTGAAGGAATCAAAGCTCAAATACAGCTTTTCAAGATTGTGTGTGTTTGTATTTGATGGTGTCACACAGTGGTGTGGACATCCCTGCTTCAAAAACAAATTTATCAGCCCAATCTCCCACTTGCAATGTATTAACTAGCCAGCAGTTACTTTTTCTGATGAAAACAGTGATTATGGCTGTCACCTTGCTGCATGGCTGTGATGCTGGTTCTCTGTCGGAGCTGCTCAGAGACGCTAGCTTGGTTAGATACTGACTAATTAGAGTTCTGTGCTGGGTCTTTGCTGGGTCTATGTATGCAACCTATCTAAGTGGCCGATGTCATGCTTGTGTGAGCTGCATTATGTGTGTTAATTACCTTGTGGTCTTGTGCTGGTGTTTTATATGTGGTGCTGGCCAACAGAAACCAAAAATGCTGGGACTCTTTCTTCTCCTTGCTCCATGCTCTTTGTGGTCTTTTTTTTTTGCTGCAAACATACACTGCCTGGCCAAAAAAAAAAGTCGCCACCTGGATTTAACTAAGCAAATAGGTACAAGCCTCCTATTGGATAATTACTGCATAGGCAATTATCTTTCAGCTGGCAACAAGTTATTTAACCCCAACTGGTGCAATGAGTTGTTTCTCATTTCTTAAACAACCATGTCAAAAGACACATTGCGTGGTTGTGGAAAAGATATCAGTCTGTTTGAGAAGGGTAAAAACATCTAAGGAGATTGCAGAAAGTATTAAAATTGGGTTAAGAACTGTCCAACGCATTATTAAAAACTAGTAGGACAGTGGGGACCCATCGTCTTCGATGAAGAAATGTGGCCGGAAAAAAATCCTGAATAATCGTGATCAGCGATCACTTAAACGTTTGGTGAAATCAAATCGAAGAAAAACAACAGTAGCATTTAGGGCTGTGTTTATTAGTGAAAGTAAGAGCATTTCCGCATGCACAATGCGAAGGGAACTCAAAGGAACAGCTGTGTAGCCTTAAGAAAACCACTAATCAGTGAGGCTAACCAGAAAAAAAGGCTTCAATTTGCTAGGGAGCATAAAGATTGGGCTCTGGAGCAATGGAAGAAGGTCATGTGGTCTGATGAGTCCAGATTAAATTGTTCCAGAGTGATGGGTGCATCAGGGTAAGAAGAGAGGCAGGTGAAGTGATGCACACATCATGCCTAGTGCCTACTGTACAAGCCTGTGGGGGCAGTACTATGATCAGGGGTTGCTGCAGTTGGTCAGGTCTAGGTTCAGCAACATTATGTGCTCAAAGAATGAGGTCAGCTGACTACTTGAATATACTGAATGACCAGGTTATTCCATCAATGGATTTTTTCTTCCCTGATGGCATGGCCATATTCCAAGATGACAATGCCAGGATTCATCGGGCTCGAATTGTGAAAGAGTGGTTCTGGGAGCATCAGACAATCATTTTCATACATGGATTGGACACCACAGAGTCCAGACCTCGACCCCATTGAGAATCTTGGGGATGTGTTGGAGAAGGATTTGCGCAGTGGTCAGAATCTGCCATCATCACTGCAAGATCTTGGTGAAAAATTTAATGCAACACTGGATGGAAATAAATCTTGTGACATTGCAGAAGCTTACAATGCCAAACAATGCCACAGCGAATGCATACCATAATCAAAGCTAAAGGTGGTTCAACGAAATATTAGTGTGTGACCTTTTTTTTGGTGGCAACTTTTTGTTTTGGTCAGGCAGTGTATTTGTCCCTGTATTTTTTTGTTCACTTTGTTCATTCCCTCACGTCCATTCCAATAGTTTGAGCAGTCTCCCTCCAGGAATTTGCTGACATTTGAGAGTCCTTATATTAATGTAATGATTATTATTCCTGATTGTTATTCTCTCACTGATAAATTGAAAAACTGTGGTGAAAAGTAGCCTGAAATGCACGGGAGGACTTGACAGTGCTGAACAGGCCAATCATAATTGTTGTGGGCTGCGCAAACCCGATGTGTATCTACATTTCTCAAGAGGTGCACATCAGGTTACATCGTAGGTTACTTGCATAGGTTCAGAGGGGTTTCCCTAGTCACCTTGTATGCGCTTCCCAGGTGGACTTTGACATTGGTGGGGTTTTCCCCTTGAGAAGTATTCCGAGTCAATATTACTATAAAGTACCTTTTGGTATCCTCATCAGAATCAATAAATTATTATTAACATGTTACAAAATAATGAAAAATTTAGGTATTATTACAAATGTGGATACACTGACACACAAATCAGTACAAGAACAAGTTTCTTAAATTGAATTTCACTAATTTTATACCATTTTCTTTGGTTGGATGGATCTGCTTTTGCTATGTCCCACACTGGTCTGCTCCTTTCAAGCAGTGTAGTAAGGCAGTAAATGGCACAAAATGAAAATACTTTTTAAATGTTCTTATTACTCTTACCAATTCTTGGGTAAAACAAACCATTTAGACTTTTTTTAATCTCTATTTTTGTTATTTTATTTAACATTTTGTGCACGTCCCTAAAACTACAGTCCACACTGTCATCATGGAGTAATTGCCCCTTTAAGAAACCAGCTAATGAAATCAGTAACATCAACACCCTGAATCTCTCTTTCTTCAATGGAGGTTGAAGCAACTGCTGCAGCTACAGTGATTTGCTACAATTATATTTCCTAATTTTCACATCATTATGTTTGTAGTTAGATATTGTAAACCTTAACATGTCCACTCTTTCAGAGGAAAAGTTGATTAATAGGAAAAGTTTTAAGAAAACTTGATATATCAGAAAAACATATTTTGAAAACAGCATGTGGTCTCCTTCAACAACCAATAACTTTGCTAGCTGATGGTCCACCATGTGCTTCTTAGATACTAACTTAATCCAAAAATGTCCACCCTATCATTATGCACCCTGTCACCAAACCCTGCACGACAGGGTGGACTTTGTATTGTATAGTTGGGATTTTATTAAATTTTTTTTTTTTACATATTTTGATGAGATGGTGATATTTAAGAGTTCTTTGAACTTTTTTTTCTCAAATAAGGCTCATACTGCTAAAAAGGGTCAATAACTGGTGAGTTTTGTATAGTTTTTTAGAGCAATGAGTCCAGGTGGAGCAGAGACAGCAAGGCAATATTGGGAACACCGAGATGCTGCCCCAGACAGAGGAGGAGATGGGATAAAGACAGAAACACTGGAATGAAGAAGGGTATCCCTGAGCTCAGTGAGACAGACGGGGCAAAATGTAAAAAAACAAAAAAGAGAGCTGAGTATCCTGCTGCCTTAACTTGCTGTGGCAGCATCAGTACAATTGAGATTTAAAAAAAAATAACATCCTTGTTTCTACAAGATTAGTATCCTCTTCAGGGTCATGGGGGACTGGAGCCTATCCCAGCTGTCGTGGGGCGAGAGGCAGGGTACACCCTGTACAGGTTGCCAGCCTGTCACAGGGCCAACACAGAGAGACAGACAACCATTCACACCTATGGGCAATTTAGAGTGACCAGTGAACCTAACTCTAGTAACTGCATGTCTTTGGACTGTGGGAGGAAACCCATGCAGACACAAGGAGAACATGCAAACTCCACACAGTGAGGCCCGGGCCAAGGTGGAATTGAACCCAGAACTTCTAGATGTCATTCTAACTGTGAGACAGTAGTGCTAACCACCACACCACCGTGCTGCCCTCTGAAAGTTTATGTTAGTCAAATGGCAACTGGACACAAGAAAACAGTCACACAACTTAAGAAAAAAATGCAAGAGAGTTTGCGTACGATACAATGAAGAACTTAGGAATTGACTCCCACAGAAGCAATTTGTCATACACTTCCTTTTGCCAACTTAGACCTTATTATATATCTTAATTGTGATGCAAAAAGCTTATAAATGTTGATAATTATGTTTTTTTTAATTTTCACCTTTGTTGAGAAAGCTCTTAATAAATCCACTCATGTCAGCAGTCCACCCTGTGTTGTCACGGTCCACCCTGTAATTTTTCAGTTTTTTGAAATCGTCACAAGTTAGTAAAACATTTTCACGTTTTCTTAATAAACTAATCACTGCCAAATAATATTGTTTGAAAAACTGATCAGATTGCGCTTTTTAGAGATTTTATTTTTAAAAAATCACAGATTTTTTGAAGACACAAGCAATTTGCAGTTAGTTCACTATTTTCAAAAGCCTTCTATTACCAAATAAATATTATTATTGAGCATGGGAAAAACTAGCTATCTGAAAATGTGCATTGTATAATCACATTGTTATGAAAATGTATTTATTTTC
Organism: Pterophyllum scalare; assembly: GCA_024447675.2. Lineage (NCBI taxonomy): Eukaryota > Metazoa > Chordata > Actinopteri > Cichliformes > Cichlidae > Pterophyllum > Pterophyllum scalare. The sequence goes on from JAMQGT020013261.1 coordinate 16,453, forward strand.
ATTTGACTTTGTACTTGACAGAGTGGACATATTTTACAATGTGCTCATTCTTTATCTGCTTGCAGTAAATTTGTAAAAATTGTGGGAGCTTGACCAACATGCATTTACAACAGACTAATGTCAACTTGATACGATGGATATGAAATTAGTTGGGAAATTGTAACTGTTTGGGGGACAAATTATGATGTCCCAAAGGCACTTTTTGGTGACATTGACCCTTCCACACATTTTGCCATCATACACAACAAGACACTCGCTTCTATCTGTCTCACCATCATACTCAAAGAAATCCCATATGGGACTCTGATGTTTTGTCCCAACTTTTGCTGTTGCCATTATTTTGCAGACTGGCGCAGTGAGCAGACACTCACACAGAGTGAGGTGCTGTATGGCGCTTTTAAATAAACTGACAAATACAAAAACAAAGTGCATTTTATCTATAATTTCAGTACGTTTTAGTTAGTTTTGTAAACACACAATACAGTTCCAGTTTTTATTTATTTCAGTTAGCGAAAAATTATTTTCAATTTTAATTTTCATTATTCATTTGTTTTTGATAACAATAACCTTGGTGCAGACTGGTCTCTCACCTCCAGCAGTTGAGTAGACAATGCATTGTAGGTACTTTGAAGCTGATTAATAGTGCCACTGAGATGTTTAAGCTGTCCATGTAATTGTTCTGTCTCCTTTGCCGCTTAGCTGCTAAGCAGCTCCATCCTCTGTTCACTTTCTCTGACAGCGCCTCATTATGTAGCCTCAGCTGGCACATGGCTTGAAGAAGAACCTACTTCTCACTTTCCAGTCTCTTATTCTCCTGCTGTAATCTCTGTCTTCTCATCCCATTGATGCCTCATCCAGATAACAGGAAAATGTCCTGAGTTATAGGGGACTCAGATTGGGCATATCTATGAGCTCTGTTGGGCTCCTGCTCATCTGTTGGACATGGAGGTGGAGTGTGTGCTAACCTAGGGACCGGTGTATTCCTGAAGGAGGGCAGGGAGAGTAGGTTGTCTCCCAGCACGCTAGCATTTTTATTACAGATTATCAGAATCTGGCTTGAAGGACCATTTACAGTGGTGGACACAATAACCCACTATCTCTAGAGCGTGGTAATAATGCTTTTCCCTTGTAATATGGTCCAGTCAGAGACATGAGACAATGTCACATTAGGTTAGAATGCTGCCACACAACAAACACACTCTGGCAGACTAGTAGAAATAGCATCATGGCCAATAACACAACAAATTATCCTAACCTTATGGACAGGCAAGGAGTGATGAGCACAGAATCATTACAAGGGGGAGAAATCTCTCATTTGAGGGTCAACACCGTCCTCTATTGGACCCATGAATTCACCCAAGTGCTGCTCTGACACATGGGGTATAGAGGTGTTGTCGGCACCAAAAGGTGTAAATATTACAACAGTTAACTTTTTTTGATACATAATTAACCCCCCAGATCCACTGACCCCACTATGTGATTTTATGTGGCCTACAAATTTGTGGCTGAGATGCTGTCAGTCCCAATTGCTTCCACTTTGTTATAATACCACTAACAGTTGACTGTGAAATATTTAGTAGTGAGGAAATTTTGCGACTGGACTTGTTGCACCGGTAACATCCTATCACAGTATCACGCTGGAATTCACTGAGCTCCCGAGAGCAAACCATTCTTTCACAAATGTTTGTAGAAGCAGTCTGCATGCCTAGGTGCTTGATTTTATACTCCTGTGGCCATGGAAGTGATTGGAACACCTGAATTCAATGATTTGGATGCGTGAGTGAATAATTTTGGCAATATAGTGTACCTTTTCAGAGCAACTGTACAGGAGTGAATTTCATTATAACAAATTTTCAAATAAAACAGCTTCACAGCACTTTTAAAGAAAACTTGATGTAACTGAGATCACGATGAAGTTTGAGTTTGAAGAGGAGTGTTGCCAGCATGACTGGTGTGACGCCATCCCAAGATGGTCTCTGGTTTTAAATACTGAGGTGTCTTTTGCCAGAGCTCGATGCGAGCAGTAGGAATGTAAGAGAGAATTCAGCATGGAAACATCTGATGTATTTTGATGCTTTGACTTCCCATTTTGGTGTGCAAAAATAACTGCTTTTCTTTGGCTTGATAACTGTTTGGCAGTCATTAACTTCACTTGCATTTGGTCCAGTGCCAAATGAAGGTCGGCAATGGAGACAAAACTAAAAGTTTACCTGTGCGATTTTCTCTTCATATAGCAGGAAATCAACTTTTGCCATTTTGGTCTGCAAAAATATGTCATCACTATGGCTTGATAACCGTATCACTCCTTTCTTCAGACAGTCACTAGATCTGTTTACTGTGTACATGCAAGTTGACACTGCACACAAAACATAAATATGACTTTTGTTAGCACAGAGCATATGACCTTAGAATAACTATGTGGACCTGCAAAATAGTAAGCTGAAACGGGCACATATTTGCAAGCTGCACACGGAAGTGTTAATTCTCAGGGTCTATCTTGAAGATTAAAATTTAATTAGATGTCAATTTAAGAATAATTTGAACATAACAGCAGTATACGATCTCATATTAGTTACAACATAATAAGTTATAGTCATAAATGGACATGAATGGAGGAACTGTATACTGCAGTCTGACTTGTGGTTTTTATTCTTCACCTCTCAGACCATTAATATAACTACGACTGCAACAGGCTATGGCCTTGGTGTGGCGTGCGACACACTCATCTCTCAGGTGAGTAAACCACATTATGTGTGCATTATTGTTTCAGTGGTTTTATCCACAGGGAAGTTTTAATTTTAATATCATGCAATCAAAATCAGTTCCCATCAGCATGATTTGTCTTTTGCAGACATTCGGAAGTAAGAACATGAAACGTGTGGGAGTGATTCTTCAAAGGGGTTCCCTGATCCTGCTGCTGTTTTGCCTGCCATGTTGGGCTATTCTCATCAACTCTTACAACTTACTGATCCTCATGCACCAAGAGGAAGAGGTGGTGAGGTAAAGTCATGGTTTATAAAGCTCATACAGCTTTTAAAAAAAGTATATATATTATATATGTATATATATATATATATATATATATATATATGTACATACATACAAGTGCTGGTCATAAAATTAGAATATCATGAAAAAGTTGATTTATTTCAGTAATTCCATTCAAAAAGTGAAATTTGCATATTATATTCATTCATTACACACAGACTGATATATTTTAAATGTTTGTTTCTTTTAATTTTGATGATTTTAACTGACAACTAATGAAAACCCCAAATTCAGTATCTCAGAAAATTAGAATTATTACTTAAGACCAATACAAAAAAGGATTTTTAGAAATGTTGGCCAACTGAAAAGTATGAACATGAAAAGTATGAGCATGTACAGCACTTAATACTTAGTTGGGGCTCCTTTTGCCTGGATTACTGCAGCAATGCGGCGTGGCATGGAGTCGATCAGTCTGTGGCACTGCTCAGGTGTTATGAGAGGTCAGGCTACCCTGTTAGTGTGTGTATATATATATATATATATATATATATGTCTGGGACCTCCCTCTCCCGCGGGTGTTCGTGGCTCTTGATGGGCCTGGGTTTCCTGGGGCTTTCTCTACCCGCCTCTAGCTTCTGATGGGCTGAGCTGCGGCGTTCTGCCCTCATTAGTAAGTAATTTCATGACAGACACAAACACCCACACAATCACAACACAAAAAAAATTGCTGGTTTGTGTAGCCATACTTTATTTTTCCAAGTATTGTTAGTATTTTGTATGTTTTTTTTTCTCTTACAGGTTCTGCAAGTGATTAACTATTTTGGTTTATTTACTTGTGCTCTATGTCATTTTTTCTATTTTCTCTCCATTCTCCTTTTTTCCTCTTTCTCTCTTCTTTTTCTTTTCTCAGCCTGTCAACTCTGGCACAGATATATGCAAGGGTGAAAGTAGTTTTAGATTCTTGCTGGTACTATGACAAAAACATATACAGTGGGTACAAAAAGTATTCAGACCCCTTTAAATTTTTCAGTCTTTGTTTCATTGCAGCCATTTGCTAAAATAAAAAAAGTTCATTTTATTTCTCATTAATGTACACTCAGCACCCCATCTTGACAGAAAAAACCCCAGAAATGTAGAAATTTTTGCAAATTTATTAACCTGTTAACTTGCCGCTCCAAAATCAACAAAAACGCCTGAAAAAGCATACCCAAATTAAATCAGCTGCTGTTCCTAAACTCTTGGTCTCTTTGGAAATTTGGAACACAGAAAAATTAGACAATTTTTGCCTCGCCTAGATTTTTCCTGTTTGTTTTTATGTAACTACACACTGACTGTGTGGTATGGACTGGAAAATATAATGAAGTTGTAGAATGAAGTCTTGTCAACGTGCATTTCAAATTTTATCAAGATACACAAAAACCTACTGTTTTGTGAAGGTTTTTGTGTGTTGATGTCCAGGTGTGGTCGCACATGTGCCATTTGGAGACTCCAAGTGGCACATGTGAGCCAGGCTGTGATATGCAAACTTCAAATGGCTGTATACTCCTCAATGCTTCAACATACAGTCATCAATGAGGGCTGTAATGAAAGATACTACCCTGAGGTGTCTGCTATATACAAATTTACAGATAGTACAAATTAATTATAATTATAGATATATAAAACAGAGGTTGTCCTAATTTGTACAAGAATGGAAATGTTAGGCCTTCATTCACAAAAACCCCCAGTCTATTTTCAGTGATTCCTTCACACATCCAAAATAAATAAATTGTATACTGATCAAAAGTTACAGTAAATGTAAACACTACATATACACATAAAATAAAAAACCACAATCCTCCCAATAGTCCTTCTCTGATACACAACTTACAACCTCCTCCCAAACAATTACCCCCACCCCCACAAACACAAAGCAACTTATACAAAGCCCACCACAAAGTGAATATTACAGAATATCAATAAACAATGCTCTGAGTCATTGTGCAACTGCCGTGAAACCCCATCGAAGTCTATAAAACACCTTTCCTGCCCCCAAACACTCTTGTGTTTTCACGTTGGTTCACACAATCACGCGCACATACACACACACACACAATATAAGTGGCATAACACCAGTGTACGATAATATTTTCTGTGTAATGGTGAATGTTTAACTCACCATTACATACGTATTTACATCTAAATCGCATATAATATGAAGATATGAGCTGAGAATAGAAAGTTACACGTACCATGAATCACCTTCTGAGTAACAGCTGTTCGTTCATGAGATTTTGCAGCGATAAAACCGGTCGAATCACAGACGAAGTCCTGTAATAAATAATAATCCACTCTCATGAGTCACTTTGTGACTTTGTTGAAGAAATATAGCTTGTTTTTAGACATATCTATACAATCCGTTAGTGAGAAAAAGTCCTGTAAACACTGTCGAGGTCACGACGGCGCACAGAGTCTCTCCCAGCTTGGCTTTGCGCACGTAATAACACTCATTGTGCAGAAACTTTGTGGATTCATATGAAAACACACCCCAAGGCGCCATATACCCACGTGTCAGGAATCTTATTGGCTATGCATCTGTGGTTTTATATTTTGGGTCAGAGTTGACCAATCAGAATGATTGGAGAACATTTGGGGCATGTCCAGAGAAGTCACATTATGCTGTCTAGTCATTTTTGGCTCTGGAAAAAAAGGTTAAAAAAGAAAAACTGAAATATCACATGGTCATAAGTATTCAGACCCTTTGCTCAGTAGAAGCACCCTTTTGAGCTAGTACAGCCATGAGTCTTCTTGGTTTTCACACCTGGATTTGGGGATCCTCTGCCATTCTTCCTTGCAGATTCTCTCCAGTTCCATCAGGTTGGATGGTGAACGTTGGTGGACAGCCATTTTCAGGTCTCTCCAGAGATGCTCTTATGGGTTTAGGTCAGGGCTCTGGCTGGCCCAGTCAAGAATGGTCACAGAGTTGTTCTGAAGCCACTCCTTTGTTATTTTAGCTGTGTCCTTAGGGTCATTGTCTTGTTGGAAGGTGAACCTTCGGCCCAGTCTGAGGTCCTGAGCACTCTGGAAGAGGTTTTCCTCCAGGATATCTGTGTACTTGGCCGCATTCATCTTTCCTTCAATTGCAACCAGTTGTCCTGTCCCTGCAGCTGAAAAACACCCCCATAGCATGATGCTGCCACCACCATGTTTCACTGTTGGGATTGTACTGAGCAGTTGATGAGCAGTGCCTGGTTTTCTCCACACATACCATTTAGAATAACAACTAAAAGTTCAATCTTCGTGTCATCAGACCAGAGAATCTTATTTCTCATAGTCTGGGAGTGTCATGGTCCTCGGCCGGTGGCCCAGTGTTTTGTGTTCTCTTTTGTATTCCTGTTTATTTCTGGTCCCTTGTGTTTCCCCGTGTCAAGTCTGTGTGTTCCTGGTCTTGTCACTTCCTGTTTTATTTTGACAGGCCTGTGTTCCCCATGCTTTGTGTTTAGTTTTGCTTCCCCTGGTCTCGTCAGTGTTTTTAGTGTCACCTGTGTTCCCACCTGTTTCCACCTACCTCATTAGCCCTCCTGTGTATTTAAGTCCTGTGATTTTTCTGCCTGTTGTCGCGTCGTCGTCATTTGCTCCCCTGCTGTATCTTGCCCATGTGTTTCCTTGGTTTTGGGATTTCCTGTTTAGTTCTCTTTCTGTTTGGATGCATTTTCTCCCCCTTGTTCTGTATTGCTCACACCAAATAAAGGCTACATTACCTGATCACCTTGGCTTCCGTATCCTGCGTTGGGGTCCACTTCCTTCCTGCCACACAGCCATACATGGCAGGGAGTCCTTCATGTGTTTTTTGTCAAACTCTATGCAGGCTTTCATATGTCTTGCACTGAGGAGAGGCTTCCGTCAGGCTGCTCTGCCATAAAGCCCCAACTGGTGGAGGGCTGCAGTGATAGTTGACTTTGTGGAACTTTCTCCCATCTCCCTACTGCATCTCTGAAGCTCAGCCACAGTGATCTTTGGGTTCTTCTTTACCTCTCTCACCAAGGGTCTTCTCCCATGATTGCTCAGTTTGGCTGGACCGCCAGGTCTAGGAAGTATTCTGGTTGTCCCAAACTTCTTCCATTTAAGGATTATGGAGGCCACTGTGCTCTTAGGAAGCTTGAGTGCTGCAGAAATTCTTTTGTAACCATGGCCAGATCTGTGCCTTGCCACAATTCTGTCTCTGAGCTCCTTGGGCAGTTCCTTCGACCTCATGATTCTCATTTGCTCTGACAGCACTGTGAGCTGTGAGGTCTTATATAGACAGGTGTGTGCCTTTCCTAATCAAGTCCAGTCAGTTTAATTAAACACAGCTGGACTCCAGTGAAGGAGTAGAACCATCTCAAGGAGGATCAGAAGAAATGGACAGCATGGGAGTTAAATATGAGTGTCACAGCAAAGGGTCTGAATACTTATGACCATGTGATATTTCAGTTTTTCTTTTTTAATAAATTTGCAAACATTTCTACATTTCTGTTTTTTTCTGTCAAGAGGGGGTGCTGAGTGTACATTAATGAGAAATACAATGAACTTTCTTTATTTTAGCAAATGGCTGCAATGAAACAAAGAGTGATGAATTTAAAGGGGTCTGAATACTTTCCATACCCACTGTGTGTATATATGTGTGTGTATATTAAGGAACTGAGATGTTTGCACACACTGTACACTTAACACAACTGATGACCACTGTCATGGTCCTGGGCCGGTGGCCCAGTGTTTTATGTTTTGTTATGTGGGTCTGCGCTCTTGTTTCCCCGTTTGACTTCCTGTTTTATTTTGATAGTCAATTGGTCTCTGTCTTGTTCAGTTTTGCCTCCTTTGGTCTTGCCTTTATGATTAGTATTTCCTGTGTTTCCCAGCTGTTCCCATTCCCCTCGTTATCTCCTGCGTATTTAAGTCTTGTGCTTTTTATGCCTGTTGTCGCTTCTTCATCGTTTCCCATGCTGTGTGCCCCTATCAGCTTTTTGGTTCTGCATTCTGTGCCTCTGATCCTGTCCAGCCCTGCCTAGTGTTTGCACTGTCAGCCTATAAAGCTGTTTAATATTTTACCTCCGTCTGGCGTATCCTGCATTGGGGTCCTCCTTCCTGCCAGATACACAGCCGATCCATGACAACCACCTCCATGCATTCTGGCTCTGTCCACCAATACAAAACTTCTGGAAAGAAATAACCACCAGACTTTCTCAAACCTCAATCCCCTTGGCAACCATGGTGTTTTGGAGGTGAATGCGCTCTTGTGTAGCGTAAATTAAATCTCCGGTCATAAGCAGTGTTTTTGAGCTGTGCTGTGTTGTTGAAATTGAGCAGAATAACGTGAAACACAATTAGTGAATCTCTCTGCTTTTAATTGAAATAGTTTGTGACAAGTAGACCGACATTAAATGTAGCGGTGAACGTTTTAACTTGTTAACTGGCCGAACCAAAATCACCTGAGAAAACTACCCCCTCTGGTTATTATTGGCTCTGGAAAACCCATGTCGTTGCCTGTTAACTGGCTGTGTCTTGTCCCGTATGTAGTGCATTTTATATGGCAGGCTAGGCCCTCCCACTTTGATTGACCTCATTCGGCCAATCATATTAAGAAATGGGTTTTCCAAAGCCAATAATAACCAGGAACCGTCACGTAGCTTTTCGGTTGATTTTGGTGCAGTCAGTTACATGATTGGCCGAATGAGGTGTCAATCAAAATATGAGGGTCTAGCCTGTCATATACAATGCACTACATCCATCCCGCTTACAGAACGTGGTTGTTCGTTGATGAAAGCCTCAATCTCTGAGGGGAGAGAAGCTAGAGAATTGAGGCTCCAGCATAGCACGAACAGTTCAGAAAAAATTTGAAATGAGAAAAAGAATTATGTGTTAACTGATAAAGTTGTGTTTTAGACTGCTTATTGCTAGTGGATCTTTTCTGACCCAAAGTACAGCCATGACCAGTTCTGAATGATGGCTTTACAACAGACAGCCGCACCAACTTTTGCCAGTACTGCGTACCAGCGCAGAATCTTTTAGCGGTATGCGGTACTGGACATACTGGCTTACTTTCACCCCTGGATATATGTATGTGAAAAATAACTCAAATAAATAAAGGGCCAAACATTAACAAGAGGAGCCTACAGAGAACCTATGGAGCTCATCTTGAAAAAGCAAATATGTTTGGCACAACAATGCATTCAGATCACAGTTCTGCTTGCAAGATCTGCCAGGCATGACAGGCTTAAAAAAAAAAAGAAAAAAAAAGAAGCCAAGGTGTCACTGAGCTGACGCTCAATTTCATAGGGACCAGAAAACCGGGCCTGAAAAGTAGACCCCACCAGAGGCAGAAAGACTAGCACACGTTCTCCAGGCTGGAACAGGCGTGCACAAGTTTTTTTAAAATCATAATGCCCTTTCATTCTTGATTGCGCCACAGAAAGGGAGTCACGTGCCAGCTGACAAGCGGTGAACAATCTCTCCCTGAACAAACTTACATAGTCTAGTACGCTGTGGGCAGGACCGGGCTGTTCCGCAAGCAACCTTTCCTGCAGCAGTCACAGTGGTCCACGCACCGTGGGAACGAAAACCAACTCAGCCGGCTAAAACCTAGTGACTCTTCTGTGGTTTCACAAATGGCAAACAGCAGCAGTGGCCTCATCTCACTCTGTACTGGACTCAACACAGTATTTCCGCAACATGGACTTCAATTTCTGGTGGAATCTCTCCAGCGCACCCTGACTCTCTGGGTGATAGGCACTAGACACTTTGTGCTCAACTGCCAAATCTGACATGACCTGGGCAAAAACCTTAGACATGAAATTAGAGCCTTGGTCCGTTTGAATGCATTTTGGCAACCCAAAAGTGGAGAAAAACTTGACCAGCGCTTTCACCATCGCCTTTGCCCTCAATGAGCACAGAGGAATGGCCTCAGGAAAATGAGTGGCAGCACACATTATGGTTAGCATATATTGATGACCAGTCTTGGTTTTTGGGAGTGGACCAACACAGTCAATAACATGTTCAAAAGGCTTACCCATTACAGAGACGGGTAGCTGGGTGGATGATCTGGTTTGGTTTGCCAGCCACTTGACATACATGATATGATCGGCAAAAACTAGCCACATCAGTCTTCATCCCGGGCCAGAAAACGTAAGGGAGCACTCTGTTGTACGTTTTCCTAATTCCTAAATGGCCCACCAAATGATGATCATGGGCCTGGCTTAAAACCTGGAGATGGAACTCTTTTGGAACCACCACCTGGGTGACTATGTCACACTCCATTCCAGACACTGGGGTCCACCTACGTATCAACCATGGTCAAAGAGATAAGATACCGGCGGGGTCACAGGTGACTGCTGCTGGGCGGCAGACATACAGGCAGCCAAGCTAGCATCAGAGTGCTGAGTTTTAATGAGCTCTGCTTTGTTGAGAGCCAAACACAAATCATTATCCGGTACCACATCCAGCAGTACTGATTCCGTCTTGGTTTCAGGAGAGAAGCCAGCAGGAGCATCAGCTTCATTCAAAAATGAGTTTGAAATGCCCACCAGATCACCCAGCCTACGAGCCTGAGCCCGAGTAAAAACGCATGCCGGGAAAACTGAAGTAGCACTGCGAGCAGAGGGGACAGGAATGCACATCTCTGCAGCTGGACTCTCAGTGACTTCAGGCATGGTAGGAAACACTGTTCCCCCAGCCAAATCATTACCATATAAGAATAACACCAGCTACAGGTAACTGATCCCGCACACCCACTCTCACTGTGCCAGACACCAGCGGAGAGTGTGATTGTGTGAAGCGGCACACGCAAAACACTCATTTCTATCCCCCACATCAACAAATCCAAGCCACAGTACAACCGGGCATAAAAAGGCACTACCTCACGTCACGCCACAGAATGTTTCGCCTTTGCGAGGACATCAACCGTCTGCTTGTTCAAATAAATGACAATACACTTAGGCAAGCATTTCTTAAAATCTTCCAAAAGCACCAGCTCTCTCAGCTGCGCTAAGTCTGTGACCTTATTGGCATGACACCATTTATGAAAATGCAACCCCTTCCCACGTGCAAACTCATGGCCATCATGACATATTGCCTGAATTTCTGTTGATACGCCTCTGGCACCAATTCATAGGCCTGCAACACTGTGGCTTTAACCACATCATAATCCAAGCTTTGGTCCACCGCAAGGCTGGCACACCCCATCCTGAGCCTTTTCAACCAGCCTACATTGCAGCACCAAGGCCCAAATCTCCTTTGGCCAGTTCAAAGCACGTGCAATATGCTTAAAAGCGGTAAAGTAGGAATCCACCTCGGACTCCCTAAATTGTGGCACCAATTTAATGTGCCTGCCCACATCAAAGCTGTCATGGGGAGACTGCAGGGCCTGCAGTGAGACTGGCAATTGGACAGCGCTACGAAGCTGATGCTCCAGCTCCAAAGCCTTCACCCAAAAAGATACATAGCCTGTACCTCCAACTCCCACGACCCCAACGCAGGACCAGGAGGGCCCACAGGAGCAGCGGCTATAGGAGGCACAGCGGGGGCAGCCCCATCAGCTGCTACAGGTCCAGGGTGCTCCCCAACTGCCACCCCCGCCCCACCCTAAACAGACATGCCAGCCAACAGACCCCTCTCACCCAGCCACTCCACTAACAGGTGCCATAATTACACCTTCCGCACAGACAAATGAGCTTGCACACCAAAATGGTTAGCAACAAGCAGCAAATCCACCTTCCGACAGCTGTTCAGCTGCTGCAACAAAGGATTCCCAGCAAACACAGCCAAATCAAACTTTATCACCCCCAAAAACAACTTATGCTACACCCCAGCCTAGGGGAAGCCAGAGCCCAGAGCACAGAAAAGAAGCACAAAAACACATTATCAGCCCCACCTGGAGGTGCAAACACAATTCATCAAAACCCCAGGTCATACAACAGTGCTGATGTATTTTCCTGCTCTGCATGCATTTAGAGGTGCTTGTTTGAGCTGGAAGTGAATTATTGTCTTTGTGTTTGCTTCACTAAATGAAAATCACTTTGTTTGCTTCCCCCTCAGAATTGCCCACATCTATGTGATGGCATTTCTACCAGCTGTTCCAGTGAGTGTAATGAACTGACCCTCCTCCTCCTCCACACACACACACACACACACACACACACACACACACACACACACACACACACACACGCACACACACATCCCAAGCCTGAAAAAAATATTGTGTATAGCCATATTTGCTCAGTACAGATTGCACTTTTTTTGTTAATAAAACAATTCAGAAAAGGCACTGGAGGCGGCATCTTCGCAGTAATGGGCAAAAACAGTATTGAGACATTTTCTCCAGTTAGAAAAAAAAAAGCAACTAAAAAGCAAGACAGAGCTCACAATCTCAGTCCAACATGTCCTTAGTCCTCTTACGTCCTTAATTTGACTGACATAATCCAGTTAATGCAGACCATGATGTGTGAACACGGTTGAAACACACGAGCAGCAGTTCAGTAGACACACTGGGATTGACAGCTACTACTTGTTTAACCCTCATGTTTGAGAATCATAAGTGCTACCTGATAGGTCTGCCAATTTTATTCAGTAAAACAAAAACAAATCCCATGTTGTCTCTCTCTACTACAGGCTATGTTTCTGTACCACCTGCAGGTTGCCTACCTGCAAAACCAAGTAAGTTCATGAGAGGAAACAAGTGCACTTCTGGTATGCAGGAACCTGCAGAGAGAACAAAAAGGGAATGGTTCATCTTGTGCCATGTTAAATTTTAGAAATATTACACAAGGGGTCATGCTGTACCATTTTAGCTGATTAGCCACACTACAAGCTAATATTGGCACAACTGTTATGCATCCTCATGACTCTGGTGGGTCTCCTTTAGTACCCTTGTAAGATTCAGATTTTCAGTGAAAGGAACATAAGATTGCATACACTTCCATGCAATTTTTGTTTAGCCATTTTTGTCCTTCTCATGATGAACTGCAGGAGCTCTGAAGACCCCCTTTTGTCAAGTTCACTTATCAGGCAAAGAATTTCATCCAGTCACTACTTTGATTCAGGACCAAATGCATTATAAGCAGCTAATGTACAGCGTCAGTGAGATGATGAAACTGCATGGCTGTAACCTCTTAGTCTAGTTACCACTGATGTGCTACATTTACCTAAATTTTCCTTAAGGAAATAAGTAAAATAAATAAATGATTTTGCTGCATGAATGTTGGCTCTGCACATTGGACTGCTAATCATATCTTTTTTTTTAATCTTTCAGGGGATCATATTGCCACAGATGTACACAGCAGGAATGGCGAATGTTTTTAATTTGGGCTTCAACTACGTTTTGATCTTAAGCCTCAATTTGGGTGTCGTGTAAGTGTGTCACACTGCCTCCTCTTGCCTTTCAATTTTTGATGGGCTTGATATGGCGTTAAGTATTAAGTGGCTTGACAGATAAACTACACTAGTTAAGCATCTTTAGTTTTCAGACAGAAAAATACTCTCTGTCACTGCCATGTTCACTACACTGTAGTCCAAACAGGGAAGTGAAAGGAGAAGAAATTTTTTTTTGTTAAAGCCAAGTCAGCAATGCACTGATGTTTATTATTTTTTAACTTTATTTGAGAGCGGGAGGCAGCATAGGGCAAAGGAAGAAGAAAGTGTGCTGACCGGAGTTAGTCCAGCTGGACAAACACTTGATTCATCAGGCAGATGACTCTACCAATCAGGCCTCTCTATGTGGGCCCTGTTTCTCCCTCCCCTCATATTTACCAAGCACTGATTCCTGCTAATTGCAAAGTCTTATACTCAGATCATTAGAACTCTACTGTGCCAAACCACAGTGTTTCTTTCAGTGTTTCAGTCCACACCTCCTCAGTGCAGCCCTGTGTTTCTGATTACAGACAAGAGGTGTAATCATGGTTACTGTAACTGCACATACCTCTGGGAACCACAGGTATAACGATGTTTTATGTGTTTTCAGTGGATCAGCAATTGCTAACAGCCTCTCTCAGATCATCATCTGCCTGCTGCTGCTTGGTTACATCAGATGGAGGAACCTCCATCAGCAGACATGGGGAGGTGAGTTCTACACCAAATACCAAGTGAACAAATCACTTTCTGCAAATAATCTGGGCCAATATGTGAATGATGCATGTAATTTTCTGCAAACCTTGCAGGTTGGTCCACTGAATGTCTGCAGGAATGGGGTTCTTACATGAAGCTGGCTATTCCAAGTGTGCTTATGATCTGCTTTGAATGGTGGATCTGGGAGCTTGGAGGTTTTTTTGCTGGTCAGTGTTATTTACCAGGCACACACACATGCACACAAATGGCCCAGTACACACACTTGTTTAAAACGCATTTTCTAAGAACCCCTCCAATGAAAATCCAGCTGTTTTTTTTAACCTATTACATAATGTATAATTACCATGGCAGAGCATTTCTGCCTTGGAACTGAAGCGTACCAATGACAAAAACAGAGTGACAGTGTCTGAAAAACCCAGATTCAGACTGTCAGGGTTTCATATGGAACAAATCTAAGGAAACAGTACCTTCTACTTGCCGGTTTTGGTTAACTTGTCTACTGGCCTTTTGGAAAAAGGGTTATCTATCATTAAAGATACATTAACTGTGTGTGTCATGGTCCTGGGCCTCATGCCCAGCATTTTGTGTTTTTCTTTTTAGGTTCTGTTTTCATGGTTTGTTTCATTGTTGTTCATTGTTTGGACTCTTGGTTCTTATGTCCCAGTTTATGTATGGTTTTGGTTCTTAGTTCATTTTAGGTTATCGGTCTTACTAGTTACAGATATGTAAATGGGTCCCTGCTCCCTGTGTTGTCTTTTCTCAGGGTTTATACAGGAATCCTAGAGTTCAGTTTACTACCTTTTACTACCTATTTTTACTACCTCTAAAATATTTTTACTACCAGCACGAAATTGAGCAGCAGCCTTTTTTGGGGTGCCGGTGGATTCACAGCACTATGCCAAAAGACCACTCAAACAAATTTCAAAAATACTTGTTTTTTTTAAAAAGAATATAAACAAAATGCAATGAAATTCAAGTTTCACAAGCCGATAATTTATTTTCCAATAGAATATTGGAATACTGGTTTGCTGATGAGGTGTGACGGCAATACTTGTGCTCATAGCTGACCTTGAGGTTGCAGTTGCAGTGCTTTGTGTAGCACCAAAAAACAAAATAGGGATCTGCTCCCCGCGTGCACAAATCTGCTGCTGGTGAATGCTCGGTGTGATTTGATCGCTGTTACACCCTTCCAGGTCAAATTTACATTTTTCCTGCACACTTTACAAAACACCTCTCGATCATTCCCCATGACTGGATTAACCCTCTGGGGTCTGGGGTATATTGGGCCATTTTTGACTACTTTTGTTTTTAGCTTTATAGCTGACCTTAGAAACTGTTTACCTTGCCTTGTTTGGTATCATTTTTTTCAGCACCATCTCATAGGTGTGACTGTATAGTTATTCTTTCATTTTGACATACTGCATTAACACATTGGACTTATAATCACATAAAAACATAAAATATGAGTAGAAAAAAGTTAGATTTTTTTTTACTGTAAAATTCACAAACATGTTTAACAAATTATTTTTACAATTAAAATGCAAATATAAGTTGTAAATTTTCAAAACTTGTGTAAAAATATAGTAAATAATAAAGTTATATACAACTATTCACATTAAAATGCAAGGAAAGGCCTCAGGTGTTTTTGTGTACAACTATATGCAGAGCAATCAGCACTCACATTAAGATACTAGACATATTGTTTATGCCACCTCAAAAAACAGTTTCTGTCCTCCACAAGACTGAGGGGCCCATCACAGGCAAAACTTGCCAGTAATGTCTCTTTTACCACTTTTTCACCTGCTCCTCAGCAGCCAAATGCACCCAAATGCATGGTGTTGCCCCATAATTTTCTGATTGGTTGATATGGTGCATTTTTCCACTAATAGGAAAGGGGTTGTCAGGAATTATTTTGTTTTGGTTTTATTAGCAAGAACTTCCTGTTAGCGAAACACATGTTTTCGCCATTTATTTCTCCACAAAACTTGGCCTATCAACGTAATTTAAAAACTGGTACATAGTTTGAAGTCTGCACTTTTTATTCATGGCAGCAGCATCCCAATGCTACGTCACCTCAAATTGGCGATGTCATTTCGACGTGCCAGCGTGTCCATGGACTCCGGAGGGTTAAGTCAGTCTTTGAATGCTGGGTCATCGAGCCAAAGCTGTGAAAACTTACATTTTCCCATGACAGGGCGCAAAATGACTCCGCGCATGCGCACAGCAGATCAGATCCTGCTGAGTAGTTATATTTCTATAGACCCTTTTACTGTTTGCAAACAATGATGATATAGGTAGCAATGCGCGCGCATTTTGGAAATGGAATTACAGCGGAGTTCAATAGCGTTTCAATCTATTAGAAGGGACTATCAACGAAAGATCGTGAAAACTACCTGTAATAATTAATTTTGACCACCGGCAACCGACTCCCCGATTCCTGTGGTATGTTAGCCCAGTATCCGTGGCGGATATATACGTGTATTTGGTGGAGAAACCCAGCGTATACACCGAAGTTGCTGCGCCTACAAGTCACTGAATGCTTACAATTATGTTGTTTGCGTGCATCAGGGTTATAATAGTTTTGGATTTTATATTATAGTTTAGTTTTATTTAGTTTTTACTTTTTTTTCTCTAATTCAGTTAGTTTTAGTTAGTTTTCAGAGCGGTTTTGTTTGTTTTATTTTTGGTTTCATGCTTAGTTTTAGTTAGTTTCAGTATTAGTTTTAGTATTTTCATACTTAATCAGGTGCAAGATTCAAGATGCAAAAGTGACTGTTGTGTAATGAAAACTCAACAAAAGATACCCTTTAAATTCATTACATATATTCTACAACCAACTGTTCGCAGACATGCTAAATGTGTGTAATACTAAGGACACACATGAACATCAAGAGGGAGAAACAAAGAAAAATATGAACTCCAAATTTCAATAAATTCTACAATAAACTCCCAACAAAGTTCAGTGTCAGAGCAGTACTGTAGATTAACAGCACCTACATGTGATGTTTGACAAAAACAAACTCTTTGAAGGAATCAAAGCTCAAATCCAGCTGCATCCTGATGTTCTCCACCTGAAGCTGCTTCTGTTTTGGAGCTAGCTTGTTTAGATGTTCCTAATTAGACTCGCAGGATCTTCTGCAAACCTACGGAAGTGGCCGACCTCATGTCCACATTTATGCTTGTGTAGCTGGATTTGTGTGTTAATTACCTTGTGGTTGTGTGCTGGTGATTTTTTGGTCCTCGCTCTTTGTGCTCAGTTTTTTGGCTGCTAACATATTTGTCCCTGTTTTTTCTTAACTTTTTTCTCCATTCCGATAGTTTCAGCAGTCTCCCTCCAGGAATTTGCTGACATTTGTGGGTCCTTATATTGATGCTTTGATCACTATTCCTGATTGTTATTCTCTAACTGACAAAGTAGCTGGCGAAAAGTAGCCAGAAACGCACAAAGACTGAACAGGTTATTCACAATGTTGCGGGCTACGTGGACCTGACAAGTAGTCATGTTTGTCCAGAGGTGCACGCCAGGTTACCTCGTAGGATCAGAGCGGTGTCTGTAGCTGCCTTGTCTGCACTTTTCAGGTGGACTTTGATGTTGGTGTTTTTTCCTTATTGAGAAGTGTTCCGCACATTTTTCAACATCCACAATAGCACACTCATTTCTATCTGTGCTGTCAAAGGAACTCCATATTGGACCACTGCATTAATTTGTGCACCACCACACGCACACAGTTGCCCGATGGCACTCCGAGCTTAAACTTGGAGAGCTGAAAAAATGATTTCATATTAAGCCACAAGGCTTTAAAAAATGACAGTATCTGTAATTTCAGTTAGTTTTGTAAACTCACAATTAAATTTTAGTTAGTTATCGTTTTTTCCTTTTAATTTTAGTTTTCATTTATTTCAGTTAAGACAGTGTTTTTACAATTTCAGTTTTCGTTATTTCGTTTGTTTTCGTTAACTATAATAACCCTGGCGGGCACGTACCGAATGCCAAATATCATGATACAAACTCGGAGTTTTGTGTCTTGAAGGCAGAAATTCTTCCAAGTCAAAGACAAGGAAACAGGACCGCTGTGTATGAGGCTCGTCAAGTCAGAGAACTACATCCTCACAGCGAATTGTACCTGCATGGCAGCGTGAGTACTTCGTCATACTGCTTTTCTAATTTGCTAAGAGTTTTCCGGCTGCAGATATGATTTATTTACAATGAAAAAATACATACTGTTCCAGTCAAAAATTTGGCACACTCAACCATTCATATGTGAGTCTGCTTATACTTTTGACTGGCACTGCATATTGTAATCTATAGTGCGATTAAATATTAACTTAGAAATCAGGACTCTGAGTCAATGCCTCACCTGTAAATAGCCAGCCACACTACAGTTTAAAAGCCAAATAGCCTACCGGCTAATGCTGTTTACTTTAGATACCTTATATCCCGGTATAACCAAGGGAAGATAAATAACTTTACCTGATATAAAATGGGCGCTTCAAACGCGAGCATTTCTGATCATGTTCTCAGTCCAATTTTTATCAGTACATTTGATGGCTTGCAACCACAGACGCCTCTGTTTTCTCTCAAACAGCTGTGATCCCATGGGATTTGGTACAACTTCAGTCTGCTTTTGGTAGAAAAGAAATTCTAACAGCCAAACACGCAACAGCCAGACATTTCGATTCTGATATCGCTTTTAAATCACGTTTAAACCCTGTGCAGTCTCCTTGTCCTTATTGATTTGAATGGAGTAGCAGTTCACTTCCGTAGCCAAAATGCGCGCGCATCCTTTGATGACATAGGCTGTAAAAGGGTCTATACAGATTTTATAGTTAAACGAATTTAAAACAAAAAGTCTGCATCAGTAGAAATGTCACAATTTATTGAACGGGTGATGAAAAATTTACTACCAAGTCAAATTATGTTTGTTACCTTTTACTACCTTTTAATAGCCTTAATTTGAGCTCATTTAATTTACTACCTTTTACTACCCTGTCAAAACCCTGTTCCTGTGTCTCTGTGTTCCACTGTCTTGTCTGTCTCTATGTCTTTGTCCCTTGTCTCTTCTTTATTTTATTCCTCGTGTTCTGTCAAGTTTGCATGTGTGTCATGGTTGGTCACTTCCTGTTATGTTTTGAGAGTCCTGTGTTCCCTGTGCTTTGTGCTTGGCTTTACTTCCTTTGTGTTATTGGTTGCATTTGGTTCACCTGTTGGTCCCTGCTGTCTCCACTCTCCCAATTACCTTGTGTGTATTTTAGCCCTCATTTTTTTCTGTTCCTTGCTGCATTGTTGTCTGTGTCCCTCCTAGCTGTAGTGATGGGCAGAATGAGGCTTTGTGAAACACTGAAGCCTATCGAAGCTTTGTAACAATCTGAAACCCATCTGCACAGTGACACCTGCTGGCCAATGTGGTTATTGCCACGTCTTGGTAATGCTGCGTGATGAAACAGTGACACAGACGTGCCCTGCACAAGCCCAAACTAAGCTCCTGATTATACATGAGTATCAATAATTATGGTCAGCACATGTTTTGGAGAAACAAGGAGACTGGTAAAGATGGCGAGCTGCAGTGAACAGAGTTCAAAATACAAAGTTTTCATGGGCTCATTCTGGCCAGTCTCAACAGTCATTTTCACATCTTCACACTGACCAATACAAACACTGTTTGTGAGATATTTGTACCAGAAACCGCAGTGGGGATCAAAAAGGAAAAAAAATAGTTCACCTGGATGTGGTTTTTCTTGATTTTAAAAACAAATGTATGTATTTACAGCAGGAACCTCCTGCTGTGCAGCGTGCGGGTCACAGGTTGCAGCATCAGCGTTATGGACGGGTTTTGGAGGTCCTGGCCCGTCCAGTCAAGTTACCGTGACCCCTCAGCTGAATTCTACTGATACATTTCAACTATAAATTATACAAATTCATACAATATGGTAATGAAAAACTTGAATGTCACCAGTAAATTATTGCAGTGCGATCTCAGTTTAATTATTTGGTTTAGCGCTTCTGCAGCGATCGTGGTGACCAACATGACTGAGGAAGACACTGAGCACAGGGTGTCCAGACTTGGGGAAGTTCCTCTAATGTCTCTGAAAATAAAGAGAGGTCATTCAGTGTGCAGAAACAAATGGAGGATTGAGGATTTTCAGCGCTCACAGTCAGCTGTCCCAGCGTGTGAGTTTGTTGATCCACTTTTGCACCGAAAGAAATGTTTCTCCTGTCTGTAAATGGATCGCCTATATCGTTCTTCACAGTCCACAGAAACAATAATGAGTTATACGTGCCTGTGTCTGCTTGCATTAAATAGAGGCATATTCACAGATCTACACATAAAGGAAGCAAATGTTCCACTATAGGGCATGAAAGAATTATTTTCATAGAATAAACATGTAAATAATCTAAATTCTGATGAAGGGGTTGAGTTTAAGTAATTTAATGAATGCCAGAAAATAAATATTATATCTTTATGTATTAAAAAAAAGTGCCAAAATGTTGACTAGAGTTATCTTTCTGTAAACACAAATCTACACTCTTGTCAGTTGCTTGATGATATTTGGAATCACGTTCCACTGATTATACAGTTCTGTTATATTGTACATACTTATTTCCAGATATTTGTTCAGTATCAGTACTAGTGCTGCTCAGTGGCCAAATCATTGCACTCTAAATGCAGTAAAATGCTCCGGTTTTGATATGGGCACATTTCTGCAAAAAGTTCATCATGGAAAATGGAAAAGAGTCATTCAAAAGATCTGACCTCATTGTGACATCTGTCTCTGTGTGCAGCTTCCTGGTTGTGACTGGTCAAAATTTTGTGTAAAAACTTTCACGTTCATGCATAGCAGAAAAACCTTTATGAACCTTTATGCCTGGCTTGATTTCTAAATCTGTCTAAATCATATCAGGTTTACTTGGTGAAGTGGATCTTGCTTCTCAGCATGTGTTGGATGAAATAGGAACCATTATATACATGGTATGGATCATTCATTTATTCACCTGAATGCATGAAACTTATTATTTAGCAATAATTCTGCACTTTAGGAAATCTGCTTATTCAGTGTCAGATCAGTACACAGTGTAACTGATGTCATAAAGTAATATGTGGTCGTTGTAGGTCCCTTTAGGTATCCATGCGGCTGCCTGTGTGCGTGTTGGCAATGCTCTGGGGGCCGGGGACACTACCAGAGCTTTAATCGCTTGCAGAGTGACCTTAGCTCTGTCAGGTATTAACATGCATGACATTTATTTGAAAATTTAAAAAAATGTAAGTGATAAAAAAGCTTACTGTATATGTAATGTTTCTATAGGAGGGCTTGCTGTTTTCCAGGGTATTGTTATTGCTAGCTCTAAGTCAGTCATTGCCTTCATATTTACCTCTGATGTGTGAGTATTACAGCAACATACACATTTAGCCTATGAAATCTTAAGACAACTCTGCTTTAATGGTCTTTTTCTGCTTTCTGCAGCAACATTGTGGCGTTGGTGTCAAAAAACCTCACAGTGTGCATATTTCTACAGTTCTTTGATGCACTTCTGGTATGTCTTTACAGAACAACAAATGTTCTCATCTTACTTTACACAGAATAATTCACAGAGCTGGTTGCGTGCATTGTTGAATGAAAACAATTTTGCTTCTTTTTAAACTGTGTGTCCTTTCAGTGTGTCTGCTCAGGGATTCTTGTAGGAAGTGGAATGCAGAAAATTGCTGCCATCTCCAACCTGGTTGGTTACTACTGTATCGGCCTGCCAGTGGGAATAGCTCTGATGTTTGCTACCGAGCTGAGGACATTAGGTAATACTTTCATTCCACAGTAGACATGTTTCTAAGCCTAGGATGCTGTAGAGGTGCATAGGTTTGCACTCTTTCCCAGTGTTGCCAACTTAACGACTTTGTTGCTATATTCAGCGGCTGTGACAAATTTAGTGACTTTTTCCGGTGACGTCGGCAACTTTAAGAGAGTTTTGGAGATAGACCGGAAACCTGAAATCCTCTGCTGTCGCTGTGTTTTGTGTACATAAAGCCAGTGGCGCAAAAAGTGGGCATGCACTATATGCAATGCATAGGAGCACCACACAAAGGGGGGGGGGACTATTTCTCTAGTCCGCATTTTCTGTACTTAACAGCAGTACATATTGATATGATCAATAACAGAGGCACGGCACTGATTAGGCGCCCCTGTGCTCCTTTACCTCCCCTCTCTCGTCGGGGGGGGGGGCAAAAAATGTGTCTGCATACACCTCAGAAAGTAAATAGCTGCGTTCCTGCATAAAGCCTTCTTAAGCTTTGGCATTGCCAGACCTCACTGCGACCCCGCTCTCCAACCCCGGACCTCACTTAAACACTGAGCCCACCCACCCGTCCCCTCCGCCCCTTGCTGCGACACCGAGGGGGACCCAACCCCAGACCTCGCTTTGGCCTTTATCAACTTTTGAGACAGCCGACAGCGAGTTTTCTTACACAAGTTGGCAATAGTGGCCCAGATAAAGGAGGAGGGTTGCATGTAGCCAGCAATCGCACCCCACATAAGTGTTTTCATTAAATTTGATATTCTAACATTAAATAATACAGGACAAATTGATTTATGTAATGTGGGTCTAGGCAAAGCATTAAAGCTATGGAGTTATTTCTTAAAGTTAATTTGTAGTTTTAAACATATTTAGGGTATTTTTTCTTCACATTTTGTTTTTCCAAAGATGTTATTCCTCTCTCATACAGCCTCTATTGCCAATTATGCAAATTAGGTGATGACGTTATATAGCAACTTCTTGCAAATTTTAGGACAGCCAATAGCTACTTTTCTTACTGAGGAGTTGGCAACAGTACTGTTGCCTCACAACAAGAAGGCTTTATTTTCAAAGCTTATGGTCAGCTGGTTCCTTTCTGCAAACATTTGCCTCTGAGGGTTTTCTCCAGATGCTCAGTCATGCATTTTAGGTTAAGGGTGTTTCGTTTTTGTTTATTAAGATCCTCATTAGCTACAGCAATACTCCAGCTATTCTTCCTGGGGTCTCCAAATCCTCTAGTCACACATAACATACACTTTCCCACAAAGTAAAAACACTATACAAACAACAAACAGATACAGAAAAAAAAATATATATGTATATATATATATATATATCACACACACACACACACACACACACACACACACACACACACACACACACATATATATATATATATATATATATATATATATAAAACATGGATAAATGGTGTAGGTGTGGATGTGAATGTTAGCCCAGTGATGGACTGGTGACCTGTCCAGGGTGTACTCAAGCCTCTTCAACAAAGTCACTTGGGAAAAGGTCCATTCTTCTGGTGACCAAAGCTGGATAAATGGATAAGAAAATGTATAGATAGACTGATAAGCCAAAATTAGAGGACTCAATAGCATGGGTGGTGCTGTCACTTGGTGTTGGCTCTCACTGCGGTATTGTATCTCTTCCTGTTCCTGTTTCGGAGCACAGTGGTGTTTTGCTGTCTATTAGCTGTATAATCTGTGTAGCTCGATTTATCTGGATAACAACATATTTCAGTGTAATCTTCACGTGCTTTATCCAAAGCACACTATCTGCTGAATCACCTGTAGTCACATTATTCGCTTAGTCTTTTTTTAGGAATTCACTAGCTTAGCGCAGCTAATAGCTTAGCTCTTAGCCGACTCTCTAGCAGCATGGCTTCTTTTTTTTTGATCAATTATTTTATTATTATTGTTCATCCACAAAAGATAGTAACAATGACAGCTAATAACAATACATCATAATATGAAGAGGTGAAATAAGACATGAATGAAAATTATGGACAAGTATTCTGCCCACCCCCAGGATCTCAAACAATAGCAATAATAGAAATACCGATACAATTAAGTAGATGAAAATAAAACGTACAATCACCGATAGTTATGTTGTACTTTTTCTTTAACCAAGCCGCATCCCATGCTCTCATCATTTTCTGACTGGCTGCATGCATCCTGGCTACTGAGCTCTCCATCATAATGATATCTAGGAAAGAGTTGGCCCATTGTTGCCATGGCAATATATGTGGCAATTGCCATTGCAGTGCCAACATCTTCTTGGCTGAAGTGAGTCCTGCCCACAGTATGCGTCTTTGTTGAGAAGTAAGTTGTAGAGTGGAATTGTCATTGAGCAGGAGTAAGGATGGTGATAATGGAATATTAACTTGAAGCATATCACTCAAAGTGGTGAAGATTTGTTTCCAGAAAGCAGTCACACTAGGACAATCCCAATACACGTGTACAAATAATCCCAGAATGTTGAGTGTGCACAAGACAAAATTAGGAGATGAGATGATTTTCATAGCATGATGCTTCCTGAGCATTAGATGCAACCTGTGTATGAATTTAAAATGTATAAGCTGATGGTCTGGGATTTTGGAGGTGTTGTGCAGGTTCTCCCACACTGTCACCCAGGAAATTTCTTCCTCTCTTGTAAAGGAGAGATCCCTTTTCCATATATTTTGTAGGGGCAGCCTAGCACGAGGATCTGAAATAAATTTGTATAATTTAGAAACAGTACCTTATGTCTGGCACCATGGGGCAAGAAGTTCATGCAGAGGGTGGGTTAGGAGAGGTGTGCTCCATGGTACACTGTATGCCTTCATGGCCAATCTTAGCTGCAAATAAATGAAAAACGTTGCACCCGGTAAGTTATACTCCGCCTATAGGTCACTAAAAGAGCACAGACCATCATCACTGAAGGGAAGGAGAAGGGCTTTTTCCCAATAAGAATAGAAAAATTATTAAATATAGGAGAGTGTTAGCATTTATATGGTTCAATACTCTGTGGCAGGTTCTAAGCAAATGAGAGATTATGGGCCTAAATGTAATTTAGCCTCTTTGGGTGGTATGTTAAAGTACACAAGGTCCCAGAGCCTGTAAGGTTGGGAAGAGATTCTCTTCCAATGGTTTCCAAGAAACAGATGCCTCGGGACTAAACCATACAGACAGAGGTCGGAGTACAAAGGACCAAAAGTATATCTTAAAGTTCGGCAGAGCTAGGCCGCCCAGTATCTTATCTCGCTGAAGTGTTCTTAATTTCAATTGAGGTTTCTTCCCATGCCATATAAATTTAGATATAAGAGAGTGTAACTTTTCCCAGTAGCCCTTTGGAGGTGCGAGAGAAATCATTGAGGAGTAAAAGTTTACCCGAGGGAGAACATTGATTTTAATTATTGATACGCGGACTTGGAGAGAATTTGGGAGTTTGGACCAGCGTTGTAAATCTTTCTCAGTGAGGTCAAATGCACTCTGAAAGTTATGTGAAGCTAGACAAGATATGGAGGGAGAAATGTTAATCCCAAAGTA
>JAMQGT020013262.1:0-83795 GCA_024447675.2 Pterophyllum scalare
ATGAACCATGGACCACACATCATGTTACAGAGTAATATTGTATCACTCATTTCTTCTACTGCAAAAAGATGCATTATTTCTACAAATTCACTGACACTCTTGCCCTGCAGATAAACCTAGCTTGAGGTTACTTTCTTTAATTTTAGGGTAATTCAAAATGATGGCAATTTTGTACTTTACTGTGTGCAACAGAATCCACGTAAAACTGATTCCAGTACAAGAAACACCCTCCTGCTATATGGATTCCTGCAGAGAGTTGTAGACTTCCATAAAATGTAGGCCTAGTGCGTTAGTTGGACTGTTACTTTTTAACACAATATTTCTTATCTTTATTCAGATAGCAGTCATATATTAAGATTCATGTTATCAGCTTGCATTGATGTGCCATCCTGGATGAGCTGCACTACCTGAGCCACTTGTGTGGGTTGTAGAGTCCGTCTCATGCTACCACGAGTGTGAAAGCACCACCAACATTCAAAAGGGACCAAAACATCAGCCAGAAAGCATAGGTACTGAGAAGTGGTCTGTGGTCCCCACCTGCAGAACCACTCCTTTATTGAGTGTGTCTTGGTAATTGCCAATAATTTCCACCTGTTGTCTATTCCATTTGCACAACAGCATGTGAAATTGATTGTCAATCAGTGTTGCTTCCTAAGTGGACAGTTTGATTTCACAGAAGTTTGATTTACTTGGAATTATATTGTGTTGTTTAAATGTTCCCTTTATTTTTTTGAGCAGTGTATGAAGTGTTCATCCATCAGTGCAATGCCTCGGAGCCTCGTTTTAAAGTGATGTCAGATAAATATGACATTTGGCACAGCTGCATCAAATACAATTCACTGTGCATTTTACTGTGTATAACTGTGCATGTGGCAAATAAACCCTATCTTATCTTATCATAACTGGCGTTGTTATAGCCAAACCACTGCTGCATGCAGCTGTGCTCAATGTGTTTATGACAGGTTTTTTATTCAGCACCACTTCTAATTAATTCAAACATGGTGCAATTATCAAACCTCTTTTTATGACAAACACAAACAGGGCCGGTTTTTGCTATGGAGAATGTGGGCGACTGCCCAGGGCACAATCTGTTTGAGGGCGCACGAGCGCCGTCAAAAAAAAAAAAAAAAATCAAAACAAAACTCTCTAGTTTTGGGGGTTAGGTAGAGGGTTAGGGTTAGACTACCGCTCATGTCCATGTCAGATTAGTGGAGTGGGCACTGGGGCTGCGAAGTGAGAGTCATACAGGTTGTGTGTGTAAGAGGAGGCAAGGGGGAGGGGGGCGTGGCGAGGGGATAGACTGATCTCAGGCCACGCAACACAGGGCGACTGTAATTGATTTTTAGTTTTGCTGAATTAGAATTAGAATTGAGGCATCATGTCATGCAACTAATTTCACCCAGACAACTTAGTCTGGTTTGTGTTTGCAACACAACAAGTGCAAATTCGCACATATGTTCTGACTGTGGATTTGTTTTTATTGCTATAGGCTATGCTAAATTGAATAACTTATAATATACATTGACATAGCATTTTGTAAGCTACATGTCATATATCTTTTAAAATAAACTGTTGTGTGTTGTGCTTAGTTAATAGGATGTTAACAAATGTTAATAAAGTGCATCATGGTCATTTTAATAGGGTAACTGATGCATGTGTGATGTAAGTGTCATCTAACTTATAATATTATCTTAATTGTAAATTCAGGGGCACTTCTGAAATATTTTGGAGCTGGAGCACCCACTGTCCAAAATGAGGAGTCAGATACTTCCACAGCAGCCACAGACATGGTCCTGGAGTCTGGTGAGGGGCCATCTACCTCTGCAGCCACACAGGCCTCTTCAGGGATGGTCCTGGAGCCATCTACCGTCTCAGCCTCATGTTCCTTGCAGGACTCCTCAAGTGTGTGTGTGTGTGTCTTTGTGTGATTTTGTGTAAATTTTTACTTTTGTAAACACTATAAATGCTGTAAATAACATGTACTAATGACAATACCATTTTCTCTTTATTAGAAATGCCTCAACCTGATATCCCACCAAATCCTGTCCCTGAGGATGAGCTTCTGTCTCACTGACCCTGCTAATTGGCCTTCAGTTCTGACTGACAGAATTCGGACACAGCTGGTTTGCAGAGGACCAAGTGAGGTACCTGCTGACTTTGTTTTCCCCAGGAATGAGTTGAATGGAAGAAGTTGCCATCATCAGTATTTCAAGAAGACATTGGTTAATGGTTAAAAGATTCCCAGAAGCTGGTTAGTCTATTCAGAGAAAAACAACAGCCTTTTCTGCTTCTGCTGCAAAGTCTTTTCTAAGAGGACAATTAAATTAACAAGCTCAGGCCTGACAGATTGGAAATACGCAAGTTCTTTGCTCACCTCTCACGACAACAGTCCAGAACACCTCAACTCCATGAAAATATGGAAAGAACTGGCAGTCAGGATTAAAAAGGGGGAAACAATTGACAACCAGGAGAGGGCACTTCTAGAGGCTGAGAAGATGAGATGGAGAGCAGTGTTGACCTGTTTGATTGCAATTGTGCAGTCTCTGGCGGTGAGAAATCTGGCACTGAGGGGGAGTACAGAAACATTGTACATGCCATCTAATGGCAGTTTCCTCAAAGAGGTTGAACTGATGGCACAGTTTGACCCAGTGATGAAGAAGAGTACCTTAACCAGGTCCAAAAAAGTATCTCTGGTCACACCACCTACCTCAGTCACAGCATACAGAGTGAACTGGGTAATTTGATGAGCAGCAAGATCATTTTTGAAATGGTGAGAGACATCAAGCAGGCAAAATATTTCTCAATAATTCTTGATCGCACACCAGACATCAGCCACACCGAACAGCTGTCAGTTGTAATCCGTGTGGTGTCACTGACAGAGGAGGAGCCCTGCATAAAGGAGCATTTCATGGGGTTTTTGGAGGCAGAAGAATCCACAGGTCTGCATTTGGCATCTCTGATTCTCAAGTGACTAAAGGAGCTCAAAGTTCCTTTTGAGGACTGCAGAGGACAGGCTTACGACAACGGAGCAAACATTAAGGGGAAAAACAAGGGTGTTCAAGCCAGTCAAGGGGTGGTTCGCCCAGGGCATGAATCTAGCCAGAACCGCCTCTGAACACAAACAATGAAGGACTAAAAGTTTGGTCACTCAGTC
This sequence comes from Pterophyllum scalare, assembly GCA_024447675.2. NCBI lineage: Eukaryota > Metazoa > Chordata > Actinopteri > Cichliformes > Cichlidae > Pterophyllum > Pterophyllum scalare. The sequence continues at coordinate 3,155 of JAMQGT020013262.1, forward strand.
GATCATTTTCAACAACTGAAACATCTTCTGAATACAAGGGAGTGTTTATATGTAGAGTCCTTCTCCCACCATGGTTTCTATATTCCAGCTATGTGTCTTGTCTTTTTAATACACTGAGGGTAAGAACACTAGATGCAAAGGATACACCTGTGCTCAATTATAGGTGCTTCTAGCAAGCCTTTTCTGTCCTCTCTCTTGCTCAAGAAAACTTCTGTGCCTCAAAAGCAAAGGCTGTATTCCTCATTCCTCAGTTTCTGCACCTTTCGTTGTAGCTTCCTTGTTCCGGTAAATTTGTCATTTAAAGTAAATGCTTTCATCATAGCAGGAGAAGCACATTCATGAATGCATTGTTTGACCGGGTTTTTCCCCTCAACTGAGTCAAATGTTAGTGAAGCCTGCATGAACAGGTGGAATGATTCGAATGGAGCAATTGCTGATGCTATCAGTCATTGGTGCTGGGAGCTGTAATGCTTCGTGCACTGTGTAAGTATTGTTTTTACTAGTGGGTGGAGGTGAATGGTCACTTCTATTGCTTGTTTATTTGCGACCTATTTATCTCACCTGGGGTTTTTTCTTTTTTTTTTTAGTTTTTTACTTATTCACTTATTTATTTAATTATTTTATATTATTTTTCATTTATATATATTTATATATAGACATATATATAACTAACTAGTGTCTTATTTGCTTGTTTTTTTTTTCAGATTACCTGCATATGGCTACTTTTGAATGCCACGATGACTAGTTACAATATGTTGAGTTTATCTTTTCATTGTTCTTTGTCTTTTTGTTGCCTTTTATTTCTTTCCTTTTTTCTTCATTTTTGTAATTTTGTAATGGAAAAACTTCAATAAAGAAAAAAGTTTTTTTTTTTAAGTTTTTTTTTTTTTTTATGCTTGGATGAACACTTTTTGCTGTCAGTGAACCTAAAGTGTAGAACCCACGAACATCACCAGATGTTGTGATGCTCTGCTGGGTTGACATCAGGTGACTGAGTGGCCATTGTTGAAGATCCCATGTCTTTACCTTGAGAAAGTCTTCACTTTTTGCAGTATGCTTTGGGTCATTATCCATTTGCAGCATTTATTTGAATCTGAGCTGAGAGTATGGCCCTGTACAATTCATCCTGCTGCTTCTATCAGCAGTCACATCATCAATAAACACTAGTGAACTGGCTCCACTGGCAGCCATACATGCCCATACCATAATATTACCTCCACCATGTTTGATAGGAAATGGGTATGCTTGATCTTCTTAACTTAACCGTGGTTTCATGTGACCAAAGATTTTTTTCTGATCCTGCTCTTTTAGATGTTTTCTGACAAATTCTAATCTGGCCTTCATGTTCTTAATTGTAACCAGTGATTTGCACCTTGTTGCAAACCTTCTATATTTCCATGCATGAAAGTATCTCTTGATCATAGACCGTGACTTGATACACCTGTCTCTTCCATAGTGTTCTTGACTTGGATGCTGACTTGGGGTTTTACCATGCAAAGATTTTTGTGATCATTTGCTTTAGTCGTCTTCTGTGGTCTTTTAGGCCTTTTGGCATTCCTTCTTTTTGAGAATGCTGATTTGGTCAGTCTTGAAGTTTTTGCTGTCTCTCTGGTAGGTTTATGTCTATGAAACTACATGTCAATCATTTGTCCAATTATTTTTTAGTCTCAGTAAATGCAGTATGTTAACGCCCTTGAATCAAAGCTGAAAGTCTGCACTTCAGTCACCACTGTGGTGGTGTACAGAGGCAAAAACTACAAAAAATGTCCTCATCCAAAAGCCCATGGACCTCACTGTATTTTTGACCTCTGTTTAAGCAGTAGAGGGCACTGATGAGTTAGCTGTTGACTCCCACCATACACTCAGTGGCTCTGAAAGAAAACATTTACAGCTTTGGAAGTCTCTACAATTTCCTACACTTTAACATAAGACTTTGGTTCTCTGATTCAGTAAACAAAGCACAAGCCTAACACCACTGGCACTAAAAATTAACTAAGCTAATCAGCAGAATTTGAAGAATTAATAGCTATGATGTCTCAAAGATGTACCTGTGTTGTGTTGCACCTTGTTATGTTCACTTAATATCAGTTTGCACCCAAAATGGGCCAACATGACAGGACAAAAAAGTAACACTACTCAGAGATAATGTGTTTTCTTGTTTTATGATGATTTGGACATCTTGTCAGTTGCATTTAAGAGCAGGCAGCCACTGAATGAAACCATAAGTGCAGCAGTGGCTGAAGTGCTTAGCAGGTGACGACCGAGGGATTATATGCGGCATGATTAAAAAGAGAGCCAGCTTCCTCATACACACAACACCCACTCCAGCACAACATTAACTGGGACCTAAACTAAATTTAGCTAATAATTCCCCAACATTGCTTTCCCAAATGCCACCATTAAGACTGTACTTTTGTACACCGTCTTCCTGGCTGTAATGTAAGGGTATTTACTGTTCACAAGGAGTACTGGGCAGCCTTAAACATCACATTAAACTCTGGCAGGAACCTATTTGCAGTCACTGAAATGCTGTGACTGGTATTTCTTGCTGTTGTTGTTCACTTGTGGACTGAACCAGATGGAAACCGAAGGCTTTAAATCTATAAATTGCAAACCAACGGCTTGGAGAGTCAGACATGCAGCTTTAAGGCTCTTGTCTGTTTATATACTCCTAATATTACCAGACTCTTCCAGCCATCCAGCTGGGGGAAGGATCATTACAACCCCTACATTGCTCTCCCTGCTGGGTCCATGTCAACCAATAGGCCCTCGCAGTTGCAGCTTAGAGCAAAACTGCAAAACAAATAAACCGAAAGTCTGGTGGGAAAAAACTCTCTGCTGTAACTGCACCTCTTTAGCTGGAAACGAGTAAAAATGTCCTATTTATTTATTTCAAAATATTCTCACCTATGTGTATATAACTGTATATTTGTAAAAGCCTTTAAAAGTTATCTATCTTCTTTATAACCCATTTATTTAATGATTTATTTATTATTATGGACCAGCGATAGTTGAAAGTCACGTCTGTATAAACAAATAACCTTTTTTTTTTGTGACTCCAAGATCACTTGCTGTTCATAGAGACTCTGACTGCAGCACTGATTTGCCAGCACATGGATTCCCCCAACACACACACACAAAAGCTTCTCTGGTGCATTCAGTTCAGGCCAGCTCTTGCTGAAACTGTAAAGATTGTTGTTCCATATTTTCACACACTTTTGGTTTCAATCCATCTCGCTGCAGTCTTTGCATACTTTGCATTCTACTTCAAACTTTATCACCTCACGGAAGAAAATTAAAATGAACTTTTCTAACTTTTCAATCTAAAACTGTGATGCAACAATGGGTTACTGAGTTTGAGTGAGAAAAAAAGGGTGTATGCTCCAAACTAGACCCAGCTGGTAAGGCTGGTCGCCAGAATGCCTTCACTGATCACACAGTTGTTTTCATGGAAGCTATGATGAAACTTTTAGTTTCTGTAAACCACACCACAGATATGTGGTTTTACATACCTTAAAGTGCATCCTGTTTGCGCTTCGCTTCAATAAATGTAAAATAAAATGGAAAAACACACAAAGGAAACACACTAATCATCAAAATAAAAGTGAACTGTCCCTTTAATGCATTTTTTGATTATCTCTCAAACATTCCAGCGTGTATTCAAAACAGAAAGACAGCAGGTTTCAACAGGCTCGACTCCAGTGTCGACGCAACAGTTTCTCAGCATAGCCTCTGCTTCCATTCACTGTGAAAGTGCTGTTTTGCCTGCATGTGGTGAGTAAACTAATATAGTTTTCCCCATGACAAAAGACCTAATTAACTTTGGGGACAAGAGCTCTGGGACAAACACAAAGCTCATTTGTTGCTAATGGGAAATCCGCCTGAGCTGTCATGTGGAAGTGAGTCTACCATGTGCATGAGCTTCAGGCAGTGATGTGAAGGGACAGTTGTCAGCATTCTGAATGCAACCTTTGTGTTTGTGGAGCATTTCCCATAACAAGCCTTTTGTTGGCCTGATCTGTGTCACCAAAAACTTTGAATTCCCAGAATAATGTTCAGTATTTTGAACATTATTATTACATTATTGGTATTCTGACTGTGCTGATCAGATATCCAGTGATAATTATACAGTCGCTCTGATGACGTGCCAGTGAAATGAATTTGCAATCAATGCAGCCTCATCAGGGTCAGCAGATTTAATGTCATTTAATAATTTTATAATACAAAACTAGAAATGTTATGTTTGTATGACACCACTGAAACATATGATACTACTAAAACTACAACAGAATATAGAACATAGTATAGTATAGTACAGTACAGTATAGTACAGTACAGTACAGTACTGTATAGTACTAAAGTACATGACACTATTACTATACTACTGTACACTACACAACAACAGCATACTACTATATACTATACATACTAATATACTATACTGTACTATGAAACTGTACAATACACTATTGTGAACTTTTTTAAAAACACAGTATTATGCTGTAATAATACACTCACATAAAAGACAACATGGAACAATCACAAATTAAACATGATCTTATTCTAAATCAAAAACTGTCCATACAGGCAAACCTGAGTGAGTAGTTGGGTAGTTATTTTAGTTTAGTTTTATTTAGTTGAATTCCCTGAAGTTAATTTTTATTGTATTTTTAGTTTTAAATAAAAGCTGCCCTTTTGCATTCTAATCTTGACAAAAGACCAGCCTTGTTTGACTTCTCAGTTGTGGGAACAGTAAACGTCAGCAAGTATATGATGGTACGCAATAGTAAACTACTCTCTGTACCTACTATAACATATTGTATTAGTATATTAACTGTTCAATAACACAAATGGCACTACAATATCAGTATGACTAGTGATAGTAACAGTACTAGGTGCTAATAAAGTAACATAGCTGTAAATGTAACCCCTCTAAACCATTGATTTTAACGTGAGAGATTCTTTTATCACAGCTTTAATGTCACTCACAGTGTAAACAGGAGCGGTTGCAGGACTGAACTCTTTGCTTTATTTTTTTCAGATTAATTCTATTTACACTTGTCAATCATTAATCCTTGGTTAACAGAAGATGGAGGCCCAGGTGATCAACCTGCACGCTCAGCTGATATGCTCCTTTCATGTCCATTCCAATTGTTAATGATTACCAAATGCTGTATTTTTGGTCATAACCATTTCATTACAGACCATCAGATACTGCAGTTTAAGCCCAGCATCTGATATTCAGAGAAACACACAAGGAACTGGCCCTGTGACGTGCATGTCACAGCAGCAGCGGAGCAGCAATACCAGTCTCACAACCAAATTGTCTTATTTTAACCAAAACTGCATCTTTTACTCAACATAACTGGGTACTTTTGGAGCCTAAATCTAAATCTAACCCACCAGCTAGCAAAACTGAGCGCAAACAACAAGTGAGAACAAAAGTGAGCAGCAAATGAAACAGAAGAAAGTGCAGGACAGTGTGCAGGTTCACAGGCAGGCCCCAATCAACCCAATAACCTGCTCATACGCTCTTTATGAACATTATGATCAAGTATCATTTTCATAATGCAGTCCAAAATGTTTATAGCATACAGTATTTATGAGCTGTTTACAATTTTTTGTAAACATCATTTGCAACTTTACCAAAGTCTTCTAGAAAATGTTTATTGATCAGTTTAGAAGCCTGTTAGTAACCATCACTCAGCATTATTTCATCATTTGCTTTTATAATAATAAAAACACAAGTTAGAGTTTAATCAAACACCACTTTATCATTTATAAATTATGGAAATAAAAATCTTTCAAAGGTAACAACAACTTTATTCATTTCTTAGCTCCTTTTTCACTATTTCACTATTGATCACATACACGTGTGAAAATTTCATGGTGGAAACAAAATTACGCTTTTACCTCACATGATGAAGGTGATTTACCCCTTTCATATTCTGCACGCAAGGATTGCCCAACTTCCCCTTTCTGATATTTCTTTGCCTTCTCGTGTTTTTCACAACCTCTTTTTGCTTCTTTTTATATGCACTCCAGCTGCTGTTAGGAATTAAATATAACTTGATCTCTTAACTGTGTCATGACCTTTTCCATAATCACATCCAGTAAAAGGTTCTCACGCTGGATGAAAAAGACTGCTGGAAAGAATTTTAATTGCCCAGTGTGTGACACAGCTGAGCAACAATACAGTAGTGTTGTCTGCTTGTCAGCTCCCTATCATAAGTGCGACACACAGTCGTACACGGAAGCGCTCATGATAAGAACCCGTTTAGTGATTGACTGCTCCAGAGGAAAAGAGATGCTTTTGTCTCTATGCGAGCCAACATATGTCATAGCAAAGACTTAGTGTGTAAATATTATACACTTATTATACACAAGTGCCATTGTTTAGTTCTCACAGGAAAAGAAAAAATGACAGGAGGCAATTCCACTGGAGGAAGCACCAAAAAGGACCACAAAGAATCTGTTAAGAATTGTTAATGCGGCACAGACACATCCCTGTGGAGATATTACATGAACATTACACATATTTCACACGGGGAGGACTTGTGGTCCGTTTTTTAAACTCTTTCACAGCCCACAAGTAGACATGTAGGCAACACCCTTAAGTGAATGAATGTCACAGAGTGCTCTGCAACAAAGGCCTGTGCGTCACGACATGCACGTCATAAAATGTTTGACAAGTTCAGACAGGAAGAGCCACATGCAGCCACACTCTCACTGAGCGCAGCAGATAGAGGCCGCATATTAGTTTGTTTTGATGCAGTTGGTCATTGCAGAAGGAAGAGTGCTGCTGCTGCATTCAGGTGCCCCTGGTGATTCTGATATGAGCTTAAAATCTTAATAGGCAGTGCACTATCATATAGGCGAGATCTGTAAAGGAAACGTGGTAATTTCCTGTCATTATGTTAAATTATGCAGAGAGTTTCTCATGCTCTTATGCTTTCCCATATTTTCTGTTTTATATATACTGTTACAGTGTATGAATCTTTATAAATATGGCAGAAGAACAGCTTTAGTAGTGATCACAGAAAGCCTGCCTACTGTGCAAGTTTTCTGTTAACAAGTGCCAGCTATTCTGATGAAAGGTGGCTTAAAGGGAGGGATAGAGAGCTAAACAGTATTTCCATAGAATTAAAAAAGGGCGTGGCTCAAATGATGTCACCCACTAGTTTTAAAGTACTGTATTGAAGCTCTGGGCCTTGAATTAGCGACTGAGTTCATAAATGCATCACAAATATGTTTTACAGAAGTCAGAGCCACGGGCTTTTTCACGATAGACATCTACAGGGTTAGATATTTTTGCAACCACATGTATGGCATCCTGGTGGTAATTAAAAAGAATGCAGAATGTCTTTCATACTGTTTATGCTCATTTCAGACAGAGGATAAATTGAGGGCCCACACCAAGGCCCAAATACAGTGAAGAAAGATTTTTTAAATTTTTTTCTAACTGTGAATAATCTAATCTTTATTTTTGTACTCTGAGTCCAAAAATAAAACACAGTGGCTCCACAAGCATCCCATACATATAGTTCTCCACTCACATGGGCTTCCAAAATACTACAAAATCATATAAGTTAAACAGAACTGGCTCCAGCACTTCAGGTCTGTACAACAAATTCCATAGCTGGCTTACACAAACATATAATACAGTAGAAAGCAGTCAAAGTTAGAAAATGAAAAGAAATTTTTTCTGAACCTTGTTTGACATCTCATTAGTGGTGCTAAGCTGGCCAGCAGAAAATGTAAATATCAAAAAAGAACATTATATAAACTCTTTGATTAAAATGTGTGATTAAACTCCCGTGTGATTACTGATAGGTAAACACGTAAGATGAATTTAACGGAGTAGTAATGGTCTGAATAGAAATCGTAATTTGCAATCTATTTATAGCTGTCAGTGAATATAAAAGAGAATATAATTCAAATATTTCCTCCCGAAAGTAAAACTTCACACAGTTCCATAGGCAGTGGCAGAGCACGGGGGAAATCCGGGACTTTTTCGGTTCTGCGTCACTTTGGCCTTTAACGGAACGCACGTTTCCTAATTGATTCCGGGACTACCCTGAACGCCTCACGGTCAACGAGCAAACAAGTAGTGTAGCGCGGAGAGAAGCGAAAGTGAGAGCAGAGAGGAGGAGGACACGGAGGTGAGAAAACCGCTGAATCTCGCTCTGTCCGAAGTCGTGACACCTGCCAGGTAAAAGCCACAGAAGCCGTGCGTGTTTCTCGGACTTTGAAGTTAACTCCAGTCGTCCTTTCAATGCGCCGGACACAGTGACAGTTTCGACGCAATCGCAGAACAGACGACAGAGACATGGTAAGTGAATGCCGGCCTCCTGTGAGCTATCAGCTTGGACAAAAAGACAAGAGATAAATGACAGAAAAAGTTTGTTTGGGCTGAATAGGCTTACTATTTATTTATTTATATTTTAAAAAGATCGCTTAAAGTGCGCTGTGACCTTTTATATCCTGTGGGTAAAGTTTCCCTAGGCAGTAATGAGCAGACAGGTCACCTTAACTTCTGTCAGTTTACAGCCCAACATAATCTATTTATCCAGAGACTCGTTACAGCGAGATAACAAAAAGTTAATGAATATAGTAAAAATATGAAGGAAGTGAGTCTAACCAGTTTCCAGTGAAGAGAAGCACCAGGTAACCTGTGAAGTGAGATAGGTGCGAACTAAATGAATGGAATTAATTAATTATATTTCTTGTCTTTTAAATATTAAACCAGCTCGTTAATAAAACACCCCGAAGAAAGAATAAACTCTTATTTCGCGTTAGGCTGTTAAGTATGGTTTCAAACAGGATTACATGCCAGAATACAGTAGACTGAGCATGCTATGGCATGATGTACATGTGGGTTCCCAGCATAATACCAGGTACATGAATGCAGGAGGGAGGGAGTGAGGGAAGGAAGGAAGGAAGCAAGGAGGGGAACTGGAATGGGCAGCATTTCCTGTGTTGAATTTTAAACGCAGACCATTGTTCAGCTGCTGTTTGCTATGCCCAGGATGAGATAACCCAGGCATAAATCAGTCACCATTGCTGGGTGAGGTGCAGGTTTACTCTTCTTACCCAGACCCAGCGAGGAGACAGCGCAGTTGTGAGCACGGTGTGTCATGTTAGGCTATGAAAGCCTTTACAGAAGAAAGCAGTCGAGTGTGAACTGAATCAAGCTGCTGATGTGCTCTTGTTTTGCTCTGTCTGTTGGTTTCCTGTTCCTGTCAGTTTCTGAGATGTTGGTTTCCTCCCATGCCCCAGAGGTCGAATGTGAAGGAGAGAGCTGTCAGGATACAAATGACTCTGCAGTCAAATTGTTTGTGAAAGATCCTGTTTGTGTTGGTGCTCTGCTCATTTGCTGTCCTGTAAGGTGCTGCTACAGTCTGACTGCGAGTACCATTTCTTTTTATTAACGTCACATCTCAGAGCTTGTTCTTCTTGTTAGTCGCTTTACTGTGTAAATCATTCTGTTCTGTGACCTGGTTATAAATATTATGTCAGCTATGAAGTCACAGATTAATGTAGCCCTTCTTTAATAGGCTTGAAAGGCAGGTGAGTCAAAGAATCTGGCTCTGTTGATAAAACAAGATGCCAGTGTGATCTTTATCAGGCAGCCTAGTTGTTGTTGTTGTTGGCTGCCATTTTTTCAGTTGGCAACTTAAGGTTAACGAAAGCTGAGCCAGACTTCAGATTACTCCAAACCGTCACTCTTTTTTCTACTTTTTGGCCCTCTGTGATGTCAGTGAAAGTGGATATCCCTTGTATGGTCATCTAAGACCAGGATCTAATTGGCAATGAGCACAATACATCCTCTTAAATTTAATAGCATTTATTTAACAGTTACACACAAGAAGAACCAGATTTATTCAAAATTAGAAGTGCAAACCTTGTTGTTTTTTAAATTTGGTCTTAGTTGTGAGTTAAGCATGTGCACTGCTGTGTGTTTGTGGACTTTCACAGTCACAGTGGCTGTGCTCACTGAGATCCTGTGTGTATCCCAAAACATAAAGAGCATCACAGCTTGTGTGTCAGCTGACATTTGTCATTATTTCACCTTGAGAAGGTTTCAAACAATTCCTGTGAAGGTCCCAAAAGATTGGGTTAATATGCCTCAGTTTAAATCAAACTGTGTGTTTTGATTGGACAGGAGAACGGGAAGAGCCGCCTGCAGCAGACCCAGGATGAGGTGGAGGAGGTGAAGGTCATCATGCTGGACAATCTGAACAAGGCTGAAGAAAGATCCGGCAAACTGAATGAGCTTGAGGATAGAGCTGATCAGCTGCTGGAAAAGGTACACTGTCTATCTGGAAAAGCAGCATCACTCTGTTTTCACTACATGTTCCCTATAAAAAGTCTTTGGGTTTTATTTTGAAGGGGAATAAATGTAGGAAATGGCACGCAGATCCCCTCTCCACAGGCACCTTGGGATTAATACTGAGGCATGCCATATTGATGTCTATAAATATGCCTTAGGTGGAGTTGGAGAGGAAAACAAATGTGCAATTTATATCCTGATTGTGTTTTAGGGTTCTATATTTAGAAAGGTATTTCCTATTGTTTCTTAAGATGAATGAAGCAAGCTGGTCTCCCTGGGTATGAATGTCTGTCCAGGGGTCAACAGGGAGGTTGCATCATTCCCACATTGCCCCTTTGGCTGCGTTACATGACACAGTTGAGCAGCTCCCAGAGAACTAAAAAAGCAAACAGGGAAATTGAAGTTCAAGAAGCACACGGAGCTACTTTTGAATGTCATCGACTGGGAGCAAAGAAAGAGTTCAGAGTTGTACATTCTTTCAGCAGATCACACTGATGCAGTACAAAAGGGAATTGTGGTTTTGATGAGCCTACAAAGAATCATCATTCGTTGGAGCTTTTAGTGTCTTTCAACCTTCTATCAGGCCGTGACACTGGAATAAGAATCTGCAAAAATGTGACGCCTGTATTTGACTTTAAACCATGGTTTGAAAAGTATATACATCCACAGATTTACCATTACCAGTTTGGGGGTAAGAGACACTGACTAGTGCAGCTTTAATTTAAACACAATGTTCAGTGACTCCAAAGAGCTACTTTGAGCACTGATCTTGAATCAAATTCTCCGTTTTTTGTTTTTTTTTGCCTGTGTTTTCAACCTGACCTTGAATCGGAGACACGTTAGCCCTTACATGGAGGTGGAGTGAGCGTGCCAGTTCTGTGTCCTATCTTGATTACAACTGTTAGATATTCAAAAGGAATTTAATTAGACAAGAACAAAATCTAACACCTTCTAATTTTTTTTTTTTCCTAGAGTAAAAAATTTGAAAAGAGCTGCCACCCAGGTGAAGACAAAGAAAAGATGGGAGAGCAAGAAGATGAAAGTGGTGTTCATCGCAGTTGGCGTGGTAGCAGCACTCGTCATTGTGGGACTTATAATCGTTGCTAGTGTTATATAAGCGCTCCGCTGCCTCTGGAAAGAAAAATAAGGCACTGCGAAGAGTAAAACATCTAGGAAGAGGAGAGGAACTATAACTGTGGGACTCCAGCAACTTACCTGAACTATTCTGTCTGACGTATTTATGGAGGAACATTGCTGTTCTTCGCTATAGTTCAAGTCTTCAATTGATATGGTACCATGGATTGCTCAGCTGCTTCTTATCTCTCTGTTTTTAAAACACTCCCCTTTTTAAAGGTCATGCTTCTGGACAGTCCACACTGAGAGATTACACGTGGATGTGAGAAAGCCTTAAAAGTTCATTGAATGGATATCCACAGAATGAAACCAGTCCACTGGCCTCCCCGTGAAATCTCAGTGTCATGAAGAATTATTCAAATTGCATCTAAATAAGTGTTTTGTCTTTTTATGGAAAATTATGCACACACACATATTCTTAATCAAATATCATTAGGCTCTAGTTGTTGTAATGTTAGTTTGAGTGATGAGTGGTTCCCATTCATCATTCAGAAATGATACAGAGGATGAAAAGAAAAAAGAAAATAGAACAGATGCCAGACTTTGTAAATATGTGGGAGCGTCAAAAAGCTCCAAATGGGAAAAGAGAAATGAATCTCTAAATGTGACACGAAGGCTTAGCTGTGAAACTGTCTTCACAATCATTAAAATTTGTTTTGTGTTGTTTTATTTTGTTTGAGTGATTTATTTCATTGTCAGTTTGCTGCGCAGATACAGCCCCAATATTTTTCATATCATACATAAAACTGAGTGTAAGGCCTCCCAATTTGAGAAATCTCCCACGTACCGCATTAGTACATAAGATGCGGATGGAGAACAAATGTACTTCTTGATCGTCTCATGTTTGGAGTCTCAGTACTGATAATTTGAAAGCCTGGCCAGCAGCCCAGTTTCTGTTTATTTGCAGTTTGGATGAAGAATATTACAATAAGCAGTGACCGCTGGTGACTGGAGTCTTTATCTTACATAAACATGTAAAGTGGAGAGGAAAAACCTCTGTGGAACCATAATCTTTATATGCGTGGACATTCCCAAACTGTGAGGGGACTTGGTCTGTTAAGATAACAACTATGTTTACTATTATTATAATCAGTCTATAACCAAATAATGGGAACCCCATGAAAATACTGACATTAGCATGCAGAAACATATTTACATATTGGACATTTAATAAAAGAGTGGATTATCCCTGTGGAGTCATGCTTATTTCACTGATGTGTGGTCATGTGTCACCTTGACTCTAGTGAAAAATTACAAGGACATGCATGCTGTGCAGCAAGGCCAGATAACAGTGTTGCCAGGTTAAAGGTCATTGTTTTAGCTGTTTAGCATTTTCACATGATTAAATCTGCAGGCCCTACAATGTGTGCTTCTGTCTATGCTATTAGAATATGTGTCTTATTATGTTTAATGAGTGTGTAATACAGTCATGAATGTTGAATGGGTCATATTCAGCAAGAATAAATATTGAGTCCACCCAAAACACAAATACAATAATATTTTCTTACTTCTGTTTTGTGTTTTGTCTATGCATGCAGATAGGTTTGGATTTGTCCCACAGCGGCTGTAGATGTGTTTGAAATTTGTGCTGCCATACCAATACTGTGTCACTTCCATCCATCCATTTTCTTCCACTTATCCAAATCAGGGTCGTGGTGGCGCTGGAGCCTGTCCCATCTGCCACAGGGTGAGAGGCGGGGTACTTCCCATACAAGTCGCCAGCCTGTTGCAGAGCTAACACGGAGAGACTAACTGCATGTCTTTGGACTGTGGGAGAAAACCCACACAGACACAGGGAGACCATGCAAACTCCACACCACACTTATTCACTTCTGCTGTATAGATAAATCTAGTCTGTAGTACTGACAGCAGAATAAAATGTGTCATGACCACAGTGTGTTTTATAGCATCCTGGGTTGTCTGTTTGCCTGTGAGCTCCTACATGATAAGGATCTGAGCAGTCAAACTTGGCACAGAGGTACATCTTGGCCCCTAAAGGTTTTAATCTATATCAGGTATTACAACCTCATCACGTTGCCAAGCAACCACCTGCAACATCTGGAGCTTTATCTTTTGCAGCTACAACCCCTATAAAAGCATTTAGCATTTTAATTTCTCAGCAATAACATCTAATTTATATCATAACATTTTATTTATGTATGACAGTTACCATGTTGCCTAGTAACCACCTAACAACAGACTAAAATCGCAGACCAAACAATACTATAGCACGGCCATGTACTAGTGAGATAAATATAAGGATCAGTTTTTAACTGTGGACCATGCAAATGTACTCTACTGTTGTCCCACAGTAAAAATATGGAGTTTGGAAAGAGCAGAATAGATTCCCTTTAACTTACACTAACTTTTTTCAATTTAATTTTTGACACATGTAAATACAGATGAGGAAGCATTATTAGCCCTCCTATGATTTTTTTTTTATTTTAGCATTTCTCAAGTGCTCTTAAACAGAACAAGGAATTTTTATACAGCTTTTCCAAATCAGTTTGGAAAAGTATTATTTTGGATGCTTCTTCTTTGGCTCCTCCGAATTTGATGGTCTTCTGGAATGGACCGTGGTTCTCAGTTCACCCCACAGATTTTCAGTGGGATTCAAGTCGGGGCTTTGTGCAGGTCAATCATTAACACTCACTTTGGTCATCTAGCCAAACATAAGCAGATGTAGATGAAACTAGAGCTCTGTGTCCAAAGAGCTCTAGTTTCATCTCATCTCACCAAAGGATGCACTTCCAATATGCACAGTCTTTCTCCAGATTGTCCTTAGCATACTGCAGTTTGAACTGAAGCTGTCTCTTCTGCAGAAGTGGAGTTTTTCTTGGTCTGCAGCCTCGCAGTCCGTACCTGTGCAGGGATCTAGTGATTGTCTTCTTTGAGGCTACAGTTCGTGGCTTGGCTAAGTCATTCACTGGTGCCTTGGCAGTTGTTCTGGGGTCTTTAGCCTTACTAGTTTCCTTTCCAGAGTCTTTGAAATCTTTCTCTTCCTACCTCTGCCAGGCCTGTTCTGTACTGTGTGGCTCTCTTTGAATTTCTTGATGATCCTTCTTACTCCAGTTCTTGACACTTGGAAACGCTGTGATAACTTTGTGTCTCCATCTCCTGCTTTGTGAACATCAACAATTCTTTTTCACAAGTCTAAACTGATTTATTTTGTTTTTGGCACGATGTTTTCTCAACTGACAGCTCAAACCCTCCCTGGAGTTTTATACTGTGTGTAAATTGGAAGACAACCCTCAGTTTGAACTTGATTTTACAGCTTTAAGATAAGATAAGATAAGATAAGATAAGATAAGATAAGATAAGATAAGATAAGATAAGATAAGATAAGATAAGATAAGATAAGATCATCATTTATGTGTCCCCCATTGTGGGAAATTTTCAGTGCTGCAAACAGCAAAGGAGTGGTAGAACACTCAGTACAAAAGCAAGAATAAATAATATATAAAATCTGAGAGGAAAATACTAAATTACTCTACAGCAAAAATCTCTAAACATATATATACATTTAGTAAAAATGAATGATTATTATTGCACTTGTTTAGTTTAGGTGAAATAAGTAAAATAGTAAACTGTCTGCTGTGGGTCAGTGCTGGTTGTAGAGTCTGACAGCAGCAGGAAGGAAGGACCTACAATGGCACTCTTGCACACTTCGGATGAAGCAGTCACTCACTGAAGGAGCTGCCCAGTGCTGCCACAGTCCTATGCATGAGGTGGGAGTCACTCCCCAGTACGGATGCCAGTTTTGCTTGCATCCTCTTGTCTCCCACCACCTGCACAGGGTCTAAGTGACATCCCAAGACAGAGTCTTTATGATTTTGTTCAGTCTCTTCCTGGCTGCTGTCATAATGCTGGTACCCAGCAGACCACTTCATATAAAATGGCTGATGCCACCACCGAGCCATAAAAAGTCCTTAGGAGTTCCCCCTGTACTCCAAATGACCTCAGTTTCCTGAGTAGGGTGATTCCACTCTCCTTTTTTGCACAGTGCCACAGTATTGTTAGTCCAATTTGTTATTTATGTGAACACCCAGGTATTTGTAAGAGTCCGCTCTCTCAATATGTGTTCCCTGGATGCTCACTGATGGAGGGGGATGTCTCCACCTGGGAAAGTCCACCATCAGTTCTTTGGTCTTCCCCACATTAATCTGGAGGTGATTGCTCAAACACCAATCCACAAAGTCTGAGATCAGTCCTCTGTACTTGCTGTCCTCATCGTTTGTGATGAGGCCGACAATCGCAGAGTCATCTGAGAACTTCTGGAGATGACATGACTGTGAGCTGTACCTGAAGTCAGCAGTGCACAGGGTGAAAAGGAATGGAGCCAGGACTTTTCCTTGAGGGGCTCCTGTGCTGCTGACCACTGTATCGGACACACAATCCTGAGCCCTCGTATACTGTGGTCCGTTGGTAGGTAGTCCAGGATCCTGTTTGACAAGTGACAACCGACTCCAACTTATTCCAGCTCGTTCCTATGAAGACTCAGCAGAATGGCATTGAAAGCACTGGAGAAATCAAAAAAGGTGATTCTTACAGTGGTCCCCGGCACTGATAAGCAAACTAAAGTGGGTCCATCGATGAGTTCACAAGAGGGCGAAGATGTCTGAGAATTAACCTCTCCAGTGTCTTCATTATGTTTGTGAAATTTACCAAATACAAATGTTAAAGGATTTCCAGTCTTGCTGTAAAAAACAAACAAACAAACAAACAAACAAACAAAAAAAACAGGTAAGAAGGGACAGTGAAAAATTAAAATGCAGCAGAAAACGCTTTATGACAATAAATATGGAAATCATTGAGTTTAATGGGTACATTTTCAAATGGCTCTCCCTTGTGTAGGTCTCTGAAAATAACTTCAGTTGTTAGTCTTATGTCAGGCAAAGATGTGAATTTAACTCAACCTCTCAGCCGGCAGAAACTTAAAGTCATATGAGGTTTTAAGTGTTTTTAAAAATACTGCAGTAAAGAGTTCTCAAATTATTTTAGGAGTTCAAAGCTGTGTGAGATCATTTAAAAATCCAATTAAAAAAAAAAAGTATAACATTATTTAGGACTGTAATCATTCATTTGGCAAGCAAAAGGTTGATGGTTCAATTCCACAGGGCGACAAGAATCTTTAGGGAAACTCGCTGTGGCGACCCCTACTGACCTTCTTTTCAGACTAAGGAGTGGGGGCGTAGCTGCACGATAATAACCTGAGGACATCAGGGGTACAGGCGGAGATCGAGCGTCAGTTAGAGAGGTTGATCTCACATGAAAGGCAGGAATGGACGTTTTCTATTGTAAAGCAAGGAGGGCGGAGTGTGGCGCATTCACAGGACCTCGTACATGACAGTTTGTAACTTAAAACGCATCTGTTTTGTAATAATCAGGATGAAAATATTTTACATCTACTTTTAATCTATGTCAGTAGCATGAAATATACGTGTTTTATTTACAGTATATATAATATTTTCACTTAAAGTCACTTAAGGTCACAGTTTGTTGAGATTTAGGCCACTAAAAAAATACGTATTTTGAATGACGTCTGACAGCCTGGTTAGCAGAAACCTTTGAAAAGAGGACCTGGTTGGATAGCCAATTTCCCAGTTGCCTGGAATGCAGCAAAAGCCTACGTAGCAGCTGTGACCCGGAAGTGACACCAACAAGCTCTTCCTGCATCAAGACCGGCAAGATGGCGGCAGTACACGCAGGTTTGTGTGGCAGGTTTTTATTATGTCCTCTTAGAACAGCTGCTGGGTGAGGTAGAAACGAAGAGAGCGGTGACTTTAGGGTCGCTTTTTAAAAACAGCGTGTTTAGGTGTCCGTCAGGAAACTCGGGAAGTCGACAGCAGCTGACTAGCAGACTGTTAGCTCAGGGCTGCGGCGCTGCAGCTGTAACAGACGAGGCTAAGCGGAGGAGGCAGGCGGAGGAGCGGGGGACCGGCTCAGCCTCTGTTTTCACTGCCTGCAGACTGGCTCGCACTCTCTGTGACGGGCAAAGGTTCAAACAGAGCCGTGGTGCCGCTTGTGCTCAGCAGTCATGAAGCCGTGGGGGTGAAAGTATGAGGTTACCTTCCAAGAAACTCCTAAAAGACATGAGGCTTGGGTTCATTGTTCAAAAACAGGCGATTGAAGGCCGGTAAAACAGTAGAAGGACGTGAAAACAAGAAGAAAATGGCCATAAGATATTATCTAGTATCTATGGGTATTTCCTACTTTCTAGATAAAGATATTTATTTTCTTAGACATGGTAGAAACTATTTTGTCAGCTGTGCTGCTGAGCTTCAGTCAAACATCAGGTGTACAACATGTTTGGGTGAAGCTCGCAGAAACAGGCCTGCACTCAACCACTGAATCCACAGGATTTTAACACCTTGAGGGACTTAACACAAACACTGCTCGAAGTGTTCCTTATCACAACACAACTCTGTCCAGTCCACTTTGAGACCCCCCCCCACTCCCTTTGATCATCTGGGTGGAGAGACCTGGCTATCTTGGTGTAAATGCGTAGAAACCTGGTTGTGTGGCTATGTCAGAACCAGGACTGCGGTGATTAATCGAATAACTCAATTACAAAAACTCCTTGATACAGATGTTTTGCTTCAATGTTTTGTTTAATTCATGACTCTGTAGAGCTCACCATGGAAGCGCAAGTGTTTCACCCAGACTGACTAAAAACAGACCTGTCATAGAAACGTATCTGGGAGCAAGCCTGTAAATAAAGTTTTCTCAACAAGACTGATAACACAACAGCAGCGATGATGCTGTCATAGTTTAATGTGGAGTCTGTCTACAAACACGGAGAAAAGAGGCAGAGCCATTAGATGGTAAGCTCAGGTGGAATGAAAGAGAACATTTTTCTAGTGTTCAAAAACAGCAGCGCTTTTTCCTGTAAGTACCATTAAAACCTTTACTGGGAAACGGCTGGAGGAGTTCACATACAAGTTACCTGATCAACAAGCTCCAACATGACCAGGCCAGTAAAAATATACATGGGTCAGTAAAACTCTGAACCACTGACCTGGGGCTATTGGGTTGGACACTGAATTATTATTAACATGCACACCATCAGAACGTCTGTTTTCTGCAGCAGGAAACATTGCATCAAAGCACAGGACAAACCTCAGCTCTCTCTCTCTCTTTTAAAGGCTTACAACCACACATACTCATTGACTTAAACATGCAGACACACATACATGCACACACAAGAAAACACATATCTAATTCATTCAGGAGTGCAACACTGTCAGGACTTTTTTTTGTGTCTCCCACTAATGTAAGAAAGCCGTCCAAAAAGATGGAGTATAGGCTATTTTATTTTACACATTATTTTAGGTTGTATGTATACCTGTTTTTCTTCAAAAAACTCAAATTTTCATACAGTACATAAACGCAATGAAAGGATTTAGTTCTTTTGGCAGATGTTGTTGGAGTTAAACTATTAAAACATTACAGGTGCTAAAATGGAAACCAATGAGCAGTTCATTTTAAAATGCCTGTTTTTTTTTTCTCTTTTTAATAGTTACTATTGCTCAGTAATAAGACCAAAAGTATTTCTTATGCGATTACTCAATAAGCAATGAAATAATCCATAGAAAGCTCAATTTCTATTAATAAAATACATTTTCCTTCTAAATGTGTTTCTTCAGGTTTCAGACACGCTGAAGAAGTTTGCTGTGAAGGTGACAACAGCCAGTGTGAAAGAGCGCAAGGAGATATTCGGAGACCTGAAACAGTGTATACAGGGCAAAGGTGAGGGCTTATGTCTTATTTCAACCTTTCCACTGTTAGATTGCAGTCAGTTCTTCAATGAACAATAACAGCTTGTCATATTCTTTGTTTTAGAGTTACCAGAGCCTGCCATTAGAGGACTATGCAAGCTCTTCTGCCTCACTCCACACAGATATCGGTGGGTTTATGAAATTGTCTGTAACAATGAAGGTATACCTTTCCACAAAGTTATCAGTATTTTAAACCCTTTGTATCCCGTGTGCGCCCCTCAGGGATGCTGCATCACGCAGAGAGCTGCTCTCTGTTATCGCCCAGCTGGCTGAGAGTCAGCCTGACATCCTGGTAACCAGCCTCCTCCATTGCCTGCTCAACAGTGGCGTCATCAGCAAAATTGGAGAGCCCAGGTAATGGCCTGAACTTCAGGGTGCAGCTTTTTAGCTTTAAAGTTTACAGATGTTCCCCCTTTTAATAGATTTTTGCCTTTACAGACTTAACAGAACAGTCATAAATGTCAGTGCACAGCTTTCCAAGTCCGGAGGTTTTATGAAGACACGACTTTCTTTTCATATGCTTGGGTCCTTGTTGAAATGTGAGAAAAGGAAGAAAATAAGTTTTCATTCAGGATCGTGCTGTATTTTCCTGCATCCATTATTCCCTTTATGTTATGTTATGTCCCCTGTCACAAAACAACGGCCCTACAGCATGCTGCTGCCACAGCCATGTTTGACTGTAGGTATTGATATGGATGAGGTGACTCTCAGGCTGTGTGATTTCTTTCCATACTGCCGTTGGGAACTTCTGTCACCTCACAGCAAGATGGTTGTGGGTTCCGGTGTGCTTACTGGCCCTGCGCTTTCTGTGTGGAGTTTGCCTGCGTGGGTTCTCTTCGGGTACTCTGGCTTCGACCGCAGTCCAAAGACACATGTTTGGTTAAGTGGTGATTCTAAATTGGCTGCAGGTGTGAGTAGTGTTCTGTCTGTGTCACCTCTTGCGCTGAGCAGCTGGGATAGACCCCTGACCCTGAATTGCATATGTGATTAAGAAAACAAATGTATGGACTTTACCATTAAAAACCAACAGGCTGGAGTGCTGTTGTTTTTGTCCAAGGTTCCCCCATCTCTATTCATATCTGGAAAACTTGAAGGGATCTTAAATTTTTCTGAGTGCACTGTAGTTAATTTAATTTTTTTTTTTTTTAAGAAAAAGTACCTTCTGTGTATTTTATCCTTCTTCTGTTTCCATATCATCTTTGTTGTTTTCTTTATTGTATTTGCAGTAAAGGCACAGGATCTGCTGCCTTCATTGGCTTGTCTTGGACCTGCCTTTTAGTACCCAGTGTGTTTTCTGCCCCAGAGAAAAGAGAAGGGCCAACCTGGAGGAAAATGGTCAGTGAAAGAGCTTTTGCTTTTGTCTCTTTATGACGAATGGCATCATTCAAAGAAAGCATGTTTGTCACTCATAGGCTCATTGGGTTTGTTGTCAGCTGAAATGGCTAATGGAATTAGTATATTTTGTGAGCAGGACTTGCCCACATCAGACCAGGATCCTGTTCCAGTGCTCATGTTCAACAAACTCTGAGTTTAAAATCAGAAACTTTGAGTTTCCCATTCAAGGACAGCTGATTCGAGTTCAATCAGCTCTGAGTATGTTCACCTTGAGTTAAGCGTGTGCGTGAGTAAGGAAAGAAAGCCATCATCAGTGCAGCTCCAATACCAAGTTTCAACGTGGCAGTGGGTAAAAAAACAAACACATCAGCGTCGACTATGATAGACACTTTGTCATTATGCAAGCATAACGAATTTAAGGCAATACCCTCTCACATGGTACATCAGAAAAAACTTAAATAGGATAAATATACTGACAAAAATGTAAATACAATATATAACTACTAAGAATTGACATGTTTCAAAAGTTTACAGTTTAAGAACTATATGTATACACACATATTTACACATACGCATACACATACACACAAATACACACATATATATTTACAAATATCTACATACATACCCAACATAAACTTCTGCAGATTTATTCACTCCTCTGACAGGAAAGGAATCGGAGTGCCAGACAGGTGGATCGGGTGCAGCAGAAGGGGAGGAGTCAGAGAGAAACTCAGAGTTTATTGATGAAAACCTGCCAGCGAGCAGGTTTAGTTCAGAGTCTGTTACAATGCTAACTGATTCAGAGTTGATGTTAACGCTCTCTCTGGAACAAAAAACCTGGAGTTTCCCTCAGCTCAGTGTTAACAGACTCAAGAGTTGTTAGGTAAACCTGCTTCCTGGAATAGGACCCAGGTTTTATTTGAATGTCGGTGTCACCCCTTGTTATTTTTCCCTCTCTGTCAGATGGAGGTTCAGAGCCTTCTTGTGGCTGAGGTGTTGGGTGGAGCCAAGGCCACAGCTAAGAAGTCAAGCCTCAAGAATCTGAGTCACCTGTGGGAGGAAGTGAGTTGGAACACACTAGTAGTACAGCACACACTTGTATCTTACCGAAAGGATCTGACTTTCTTTTCTTCCACATCCCACTTTCATTCACTTCATTTAAAGGTGCAGTGCATTATTATGCCAGATAATTCTGTCTGGTTCTACCTGTGTACTGCTCAGGTGTTTTACATGATGGTAGCTACATGTCTTTAACACTGTCGCAGAAAGCTGGCCATTACTTACCCCATATTCAGAATGATATGTAGACTGTCTTACTGTTTGCATTAAATAGCAAATTTCAGTAACTCTAGTTCAATAATAGAGAAGTACCAACTGTGAAATTCTGGGCTGCTACAGGTGTTTAGAATAACAATTTAATAGTGAAGCTGATACTTGTTTGTTTTATTTAGTTTTTGTTATTTGGCCTGTTGTTCCAAAGAAACAAAGAAGTGTTGTTAATAAAAAAGAACTGACCTGATTTGTTTTCATTTTAGCTTTTGGTTGCACTTTTTAAAAAATATTTAGTCACCACAGATTATAACATTGATATCAGTATTCTGATATATCATTCAGCAACATGTCATTGCCTGTTACAGAGCCAGCTACAATAACTTTTCAGCACATGTTGTTTATATTTTTATTTCAAGAAAGGAAGGTGTCCACATGACAACACTAGTCTGTAAGCTGAGCACAGCTGTAGTACACACAGGAATTTCTGACCGTCATTCCTCTTTACCAGAATCCCGGGATGGTCGATCAGTACATCAGCACCCTGTTGACTCTGGAGCAGAGCTCTACCACTCTGGCTTTGCTGGGGGTGTGTCTCGACTTCTGCTCTGCTCAAAAGGACAACGCCACCATAGGGAAACACAGGGTGGGTGTTTTTATTTATTTTTTAATTTTTTGATGGGTCGTTCCGATGTCTTTTTTGCCCTGATGGTGTTTGTCTGCCCTTTTCAGAGTGCCCTGCTGGACCTGTACGTAAAATCAGTCCTTATGAGCAAGACAAAACCACAACAGCACATTTTGGACAAAAGCGCTTCCTTACTGCGTCACGTGTCTCACCCTGAGTTCAAGGAGATGCTGCTCCCCTCTCTGCAGAAGACAATGCTCCGCAGCCCAGAGAACGCCATGCAGAGTGAGCTTTGGTTATGGTTCTTAATGCTCACCTGTTTGGGGCTTGTGCAGCAAAGTAAAATAATCTTTGGTGTCTTTGCAGCTGTTTCCTGCCTGCTGTCTGCTGTAACGCTCGACCTCAGTCAGTATGCCATGGATATCGGAAAAGCACTTGCAAGTAAGGCCTCAGCTGGTGCTCTTTATTTCTTCTGTAACATGATTTTAAAGCATCTGCTCAGCCTGCATGATGCTATGCTTTAGGAATTGTTGTGCTTTGTTTTCCAGGCCAGCTGAAAGCTAATAATGCCCAGCTGATGGAGGGAGCAGTCCAGGCTATGCAGAACTTGGCTCAGCAGTGCAGCGACCCCACAGCTGTGCAGGATATTGTCACACATCTCTTCAAGATACTCGGAGGTGAACTATTAATCTGGAACACTGTCTTGATTTTTGTATTTGACTTTGTTGAGCTGAAGCAGAACTGTGGTGGTTGCAGGTTCTGAAGGAAAGCTCACAGTTGTTGCCCAAAAGATGAGCGTGTTGTCAGGTAAGCAGCCTTTCAAACACTTTATATTTATGAACCTGACTGTTATACATGAGAAAAGAAAGGCAGATATTCATTATAAATG
This sequence comes from Pterophyllum scalare, assembly GCA_024447675.2. Classification (NCBI taxonomy): domain Eukaryota; kingdom Metazoa; phylum Chordata; class Actinopteri; order Cichliformes; family Cichlidae; genus Pterophyllum; species Pterophyllum scalare. Next base: position 26,521 of record JAMQGT020013262.1, read on the forward strand.
TTGTAGGAATTGCCAGCTGCAGCCATCATGCTGTGTCAGGAGCCTCCAACCAGACTCTGAGCTCTGCAGTCACTGTGATGTTCATCCCCTATTTACAACAAGAAGGTAACGCACTTCTTCCTCATGTTCCTCTTATACTCCTGTGTCTTTGTGAGCTCAAAATATAAAGCCACTCAGTAACTTGATTTATTCTATTTTTGACTTTTCTTCCTTTTGTTAAGTCCATGAGGGCACCTTGGTGCATGCGGTCTCTGTACTCTCCCAGTGGAGCAGCCGCCTCACATTGGAAGTTCCCGTCGCTCTGCTGGATTGTTTCAAGAAGGCGTTTACCCTGAAGACCTCCACCACTCTGGTTCGACATGCCTACCTTCAAGCCATGCTGGGGGCCTTCAAAGGTCAGTCAGACACAGGAAGATGTCAGACATCTCAAGTGTGCAGCTGGCTTAAATGAATTCAAACCTTTATTTGTCCTGCTGTCCAGGTGACACTCTGGCCCAAGCCTCAGAGCTCATACCCTTGCTGCTCCAGACAGTTGAGAAGGCTGCAGCACAGAACTCCCAGCATGCTCTGCTTGCGGAAAGTGTGGCAGCGTCTGTTCTTTTGAGTCGATTGGCTCTGCTGGAGACACAAACAGGTGAGATTTTTGTTCCAGCAGCTGCTTTTTGTCACTTATGGAGCCTGCAAGAGAACTCAAGAATAGGAAGTCACAGAGGGTGTTTTTGTCCCTGCAGAGACTAAATTCACCAGCTTTTGGAACCTGATCTTGGATGAGAAGAAACCATTATTCACGACTGAGAAGTTCCTCTCCCAGGGCAGTGAAGAAAGTAAGTGCATTTTAATGTGCTGTGTTATGCAGTTCTAAATTTCTTATGAGTGGTTAAAAAATATCTTGTTTCTGTCTCCAGCTCTGCTCACAGTGCTGCTGCTCTGTGAACGGCTGTTTTTGGATCATGCCCACAGGCTGAACACCAGCAAAACACAGTGAGTCTGTTGTTTTTTTGTTTGTTTTTAACATGTTCTCAATTCAACTGATACATACAGCAGCTGCTCATCTCCAGCAAATGACCCAACACCACAGTATGTTATCTTCTATTACAGCTTGTAATTAAAGGCTGTGCCCATTTTTTATTTTCACAAACCAGCTCTTTGAAGGAACTGAATCGGTTAATTTACTCAGTATCACTGATTAATGGGCTTGAGTTAAAATTAGAGTTGAGTACCTTTTCTTTAGGGCTGATACAGATAGAGAAAAAAAGATTGAATGAAAGCTTTTAATAAAGGCTTTTGACTATGGCAGCTAGAAATATAACTTTATTAACTTTAGATACTTCTTTTTGCTGTTTATTTATTCCCCTTAGCCCACTGAAACAAACAAATCTTAAGAAGAAACAACCATTTTAAAGCTTTTCATGACACTATCTTTGAATATTTAAACAATACAAAGGTGATGTAAAACAAGGTATGAGGTAGGGTGAGGTAAAGCCTTTAGAGAATTAGAGAGAGAGAAAATGCCAACAATCAGGTCATCCGCTATGAGCAGCCCTCGGCTACAGTAGGGAGGAGGAGACCTCCAGCAGAACCAGTGGGACACCCATTTGCAGTAACTGGTTGGAGTGAGGGGAGGGAGGAAATGGGTGCATAGAAAAATCATGAACAGCAAACAGGACAAAACCCAAACTTGCTGACTTTGTGCAGTGTGTGCTCTGTTTGCTGTGGGATGGAGGCTGGGACATTTCAAATTAAAAGCCATCTAATGTTGATTTTTATGTGGAAAACATGCAGGTTACATGATTTTTACAGGTTTGTTTGCCTTCTTTAATCCCATATTACTTTAATGGCGTCCATCCCCTTGTGTGCCCGTGCTCTGTAGGATGTATCATCAGGCCACAGTTGCAGCTCTGTTGTCTCGGAGCTGGCGTGTGAGGAAGAGAGCACAGCAGACGATCAGGAAGCTTCTCTCCTCTTTGGGTGGATCCAGTCTTGCTCATGGCCTTCTTGGAGAACTCCGGGTGATCGTCAACAAACACAAAGTACAGACTGATTTGTCATTTCCAGCCACTGTACATGTAATGATAGACACTGTTAAGTTAGACTTTACTGTTTTCTAGCCTCCAGGGTCAGCTTCTGACTCTCTGTCATTCTTTTTGAAGAATCACTTAACTGCTTCTTACTGATCATACACTGTAAACGTTCAGATTTTACCTCAGGACGTCCTGGTGTCAGAGTCTGGAGAGCTGACTGAGCTGGGCCGCACCTACGTGCCCCCTCGTGTCCTGTTGGATGCACTGTGTGTTGTTTGCTCCTCTGCCAGCCAGTGGGGGGATCCTGCTGAAGCAGAGAACTTGGCAATGGAGACCCTCATAGTTTCTCATCATCCATCTATAGGTACAAGAAAACAATTGCTGTCAAGGTTTTGATTGTTTGATAACCCTGGGGTTTGCTGCTCCAGTGCTTTAGTGTTGTTAGTATTTGAGATGTATTTCACTCCATGTATATCTTTTTCAGTGGAAGCTCACCGTGGCCTCTGGCCCATTCTCCTCTCCTCCATGAAATTAAAAGCTGAAGAGTTTATAGAAAAGAACCTGGAGGCTATTTTGCCACAGCTGCTGGAAGTCAATGCTGACAACCAGGTTTGAAATTCATACACCTCCATGTTTTGTATTTCGAGATGTATTCAAATATAATATGTAGCCACATTTGTGTGAAGAACTGAAAAAATGGTAACAAACTAGAGTGAAATGGCCTGATGTACCTTCTACACAAGAAAGGAGATGTTTTACATGATAATGAAGCATCTTATGAATATGCACCTCTTTATATAATTGAGTGTACAAATTTACATATTGGTCTGCATCTAAAAAGGAGCCTTTCTTAACCCTTTTTAAAATGGCAGTAGTCAGATTAAATGCAATAAAATGATCTTAAAGACTACAAAAACAACTAAGATAAATTACGTTATTTCATTTTAAATGTTCACGTAAGTCTGGCCAACAACGTCACTGCAAGTTATCTTAAAAAGGTCTTGTGATTTCTTAACTTTAATGTGCTTACACTTGTAGACTCCCTGGTTTACATCTTAGGTTTTGAATAAAGTCTTGGAATATTTAGTGTTTTATTTTATTTTTTTCTGTCTCCCCAGGCGGTCAGAAATGCAGTGGGCTCCCTCTCCAGTCTCTCCCCCAATAAGCTGTTGCCACGGGTGACCACTTACATTACTGAAGGGCTTTCCAAACCAGCACTGCTTCAGGTCACCAGGGAGGAGTATGCCATTATGTTGACACCTGAGGGAGAACTGTATGACAAGAGCATTATCCAGAGGTAAATGCGTAGCTTTACCTACCTGCAGCTGAACTCAGAGCTTTATCTGTGGGACATTCATTCACTCCTGTTTCCACTCTGTTAACCTGCTGCAGTGCCCAGAAGGAAAACACTAAGAAAGTAAACATGAAGAGGGAGAACAAGGCGTACTCATACAAGGAACAGATCATTGAACTGGAGTTACAGGAGGTAGATTGGAATTATCAGGGTTTTTTGTTTTGTTTTGTTTTGTTTTTGTTTGTTTTTTTGGGGGGGGGTCCTTTAAGGATTTTAGTGTCTGAAATTATTTGAATGTGTTCATTTCTTTTTTTTTCATGTGACAGGAGCTAAAGAAGAAGAAAGGTATCAAAGAGGAGATCCAACTAACCAGCAAACAGAAGGAAATGATGCAAGTCCAGCTGGAAAAAGAGTCTGCTACTCGCAGAAGACTTCAAGAGGTAAGGAGCTCTAAAGTGTAAGTCCACTAAATCATATTATTAAAAAAGAGTGCCGCAAGTGTGACATTTTAAAAATTCTTCTTTTGCTGTTTCCAGCTGGATGTGGAGCTGCAGAGTGTAGTGGGTCTCCTGGAAGCCATTCTGATAGAGAGTCCTGCTCAGATCACCAGGGAGCTCCCTGCTGTCCTCCAGGTCCTAATGCCCCTGCTGCAATCCCCTCTGGCTGCTCCATGCATCCAGCAGGTCTTCTTGGATATTGGAGTGTGCCTCATGCCCAATAACCTTCACCATCTGGGTACAAAGTCTGTCTTAGTGTAGTTTTAATACACACAATTCCATTCCTGGCATCTCAGTTTAAAATCATTGGACTTTTTTTCTCTTCCCTCCAGCTGTACTTGTAGGCCATGTGACTTTACGGTTGCTGAAGCCTGAGTGTGACCTGGATCAAGCCTGGGAACAAGAGGACCTGGATACCGCTGCTCACCGCACCGTTATGCAGCTGCACAATCACACCGTCCCACAAAGAGAGGGCAAGACTGCCGGTGAGTATGTAATAGGAAAGGTCAACAGACATCCAATTCACCAAGTGAAACAACACAATTTATCTGAAAACTACTGTTTATAACAATGAGTCAATAAATCTGTCATGCTTGAAATAATACCACACCAACAATAAAATTATTTTATCTTAAAAGATGAGAATAAAATCCAAAGAACACAAATAAAAATGGGAAAAATAAGAAAAACGTCACAATGAAGATGAGGACAATGACTATTAGGCTGCTGTTTTCCAAAATATAATCAAAATGTGCTGCTCAAAAAAAATTGATGGAAATAAAAATCATCAACCTACAGATTCAAAGAGACCCAGAAAAACAAAGTGAAAAAAATGATGCAACAGGCTCAAGTCAGAATGGTTCTTGGTAGTTTGTGCCTGACAATGTCGGGGCATGCTCCTAATGAGACGATGGATGGTGTCCTGGGGGATCTCCTCCCTGATCTGGACCAGGGCATCACTGAGCTCCTGAAGAGTCTGAGGTTCAACCTGGTGGTGTCAGATGAACTGAAACATAACGTCCCAGAGGTGTTCTATTGGATTTAAGTCAGACAAGCATGGGGGCCAATTCTTCCAATCAATTCCTTCATCCTCCAAGAACTGCCTGCATCCTCTCGTGAGATGAGGCCGGGCATTGTCGTGCACCTGTAGAGTCTGTGCGTCCCTCCATGAATATGTGGAAAGCCTTCCCAGAGGAGTTAGGGGCGTCAAACTCAATCACAGAACGGGCCAGGCTGAATTTTCTTTAAATGTGATATCAGAAAAATGTCCAGAAACAGTTTTCTCTCTTATTCCATTTCTTATTTTCTGCAAAGTTTGATGAAGGAGGGAGAATGCTACGGGGGTTGTTTCTGTGTTTGCACATTGAGCTCTTATGTGTTTTTATTTTATTTTTTTTCCTCAGATGTGGCTCCACTATCTGCTCCTGCCTTTTCCTTCTGCTTCCCTCTTCTTAATGCTACACTCAGGGAATCTTCAGGCAGCACTGAGGAGAAGGAGAACATAATGACCAGAGCGCTGCAAGTCATCAACGAACACTCTCAGCTTCGCGCTGACACAAACAGTGATGACATGACCATAGATGAGGTACAGACAAATGGCTTTATTGCATTTTGTGTGTGGTGTCTGTGATCTGCACAGATGAGTATACAACACCAGTTGATAGTATTTACTGCAGATGATGAGATATTCAAAGTCTTCTATGTTGAGGAACATTATTTTGAAAGTGTTCCACAATTTTAGATGCCATTTTTGCAGATTGGTGAACCCCTGCCCACATTTACTTTTGAGAAACTGCTTCTCTTTTAATCCTCAGTCATGTCACTGACCTGTTGCCAGTTAACCTAATTAGCTGTGAAATGTGGTACTAAAAAAAAGTGGTACTAAAAAGAGACAGCTGGCTAGAGTTGTATAATTTATGTTTCTGTAAACTGTCTTAACATACAGTACTGTCCAAACACCTCGAGCCACTCCTCATTTCTTTATCTTTAGCATAGTGCCTGAAGATACCATTTAAAATAGATTCTTGACTGTTATGTAAGGACACAACACTATTTTTTCCCCTCTGAGTTAGATACTTTGTTTATGCTCGAATGATTCATAGGACAGTGTTCATTGGTTCAATAAAAAAAAAAAATTCCTGTGAAAATGGAAAGAGACTGGACTGAAAATGCATGAAAAAGCAGCCAATGTCCAAAGAAAAACTTTGAAAGACCTTCAGAAAGCCTGGAGAACTACTGATCAAGACCATTAAAAAAAAAAAAAATTACAAGAAAATCTGGCTCTTTGGGATATAAAGTGAGGGGCAGCTCAAAACATTTGCGCAATATGGAGAATGTTTCCATTTACTGCATAGTTTCTAATTCTTGTTTTCTTGTCATAGAATGGCCCAGAGCTGCTTCCACGTGTCAACATGCTGCTGCTGCTGACCAGAGTTATTTCCACTGCAACACCGAGACTCCAGGTAAATGGCAGAGTTAGTGTATCAAGGCATTTATGTTTGTCCAGAATAAATTTGATTTTAGATGCTTCCTAATGCTTCTGTGCTTCAGTCAAGTCGTTCTGAATGTTGCACTTTTTTCTTTTTTTTTTTTTTTAAGCTCTGCTCCAGAATTATTGCTTAGCTCCACGATGTGACTCTTTGCACACTTTGTGTTTCAGGTGTTGGCTTCTCAGTGCCTGACAGCTCTGTGTGCCAGTGCTGGAGGAGGAGAGGGCTGCACTGTAGCAGAGCAACCAGAGATCGACGTCCTACTCAATGCCCTGCTTTCACCCTGCTTCTCTGTCCGGGACGCCGCCCTCAGGGTGAGCCTGGGATCACTTCATTTTGATATTTGCTGAAGGTTGGCCTGTCCCACAGACCCAGTAAACAGCTGGACTCCAAACAGGGAAGGCCACTCTTTTTGGTGGTGTTGTTGTGTCTTGTTTCTCCACAGATGTAATGAAACCTAGAAAACACACATTTGGTGGTTAACTTATACAGCCAATGTGCACAAACCCATTTCCAAATCCAGCCCCACTGTCGTGTAAAGTGTTAACAGAATACAATGATTTAAAAGACATTTATATTCTCTGTTTTTTATGATAGCACCCAGGCAACATATCAGAATTGAGAAATATATGATTGTTTTGTGACATGTATGCTAATTTTGAATTTTAAGCCAGCCACGTTTCAGAAAGATGTGGTACATCTTCTGACAGCTTACTAAGATTTCAGTTTTCCTCCAGTGTGTAGATATTAATGTGTAGTTCTCTGTTTTCAGGGGCTGTTGGAGATGGAGTTTGCCCTGCCTACAGACTGCACAGAGTCCAGCGGGATGAGTTTGCTACGCAGGCTTTGGGTTGCCAGGTTTGATGTTGAGGAGGAAGGACGGGCCCTGGCTGAAAAGTATGTAATACAAACATTTTGTGCTCACCTCCTCCTGGCACTGGTCAGATCATGTTTGACTGAAATTGAATGTTTCTAGACTTTTATTAAATCTTTTCCAGGTCATCAACCTGTTTGTTTTTTTTAATGTTCCCCCCTCTCTTTCATTCTTGCTATGACACCATTCTGCCAAAACATTGTTTGAATAATTTACATTTTAACTATTCTGGTATTTATGTGCCATTCAGAACATCCTGAAAATGGCATTTATTTTTTCCCCACTGTGCAGGAGAAGGGAAACTGTTATAAATTCACCAGTTGAACCAGTTTCTTGGGTTGTTTTTCATCCTAAGGCTCTGGGAGTCTCTGGGTCTGGAGCTGGTCCCCGAGCTCTGCTCACTACTTATTGGAGATGTCACTCACCATGAGGAAGCCATTCGCTCTGCTGCAGCTGACGCTCTGTCAAGTGCCGTATCCCAGTACAGAGACCAGTCTGCCACAGTGCTTGGCCAGCTCACTGAGCTTTACCATCAGAAACTCTATGTAAGAACATGTCCCACTGACAGATTTACATAGATTCTTATTACTGCAGGAATTTTAGCCTCACCAACCAATTTTTTTTTTTTCCTTCCTCCTGAAGAGACCACCTCCTGTGCTGGATGCTCTGGGCAGAGTCATCTCTGAAGCTCCACCTGACCAGTGGGAGGCCAGGTAATTAAGTCTGAGTCTGGTGGAATTAAAAAACAAAAAACAAACACTGTAAATGATGCACAAACATCAGGACCGGGTCTGTCAAGACTAGGCGTGGTTCTCTTCCTTGTTTTGCAGGGAGTATTTTCTGTGGCTGAATCCAGTGTTTCTTCTTGTGCACTGATTGTTTCAGGTGTGGCATTGCCCTGGCTCTGAACAAGCTGTCTCAGTACCTGGATGAATCTCAGGTCACCCCTCTCTTCCTTTTCTTCGTTCCCGATGCTCTGAATGATCGCCACACTGATGTGCGGCGCTGCATGCTGGACGCTGCCCTCTCAGCTCTCAACACACATGGAAAGGTAATGCTGAGTTCTTCTTCCTTTTTTTTCTTTTTCAGGCAACTATCCTTTATGTCCTTCACAGCATCTTATGTGCCTTCTTTATGTGTCAGGATAACGTGAGCTCCCTGCTGCCAGTGTTTGAAGAGTTCCTGAAGAATGCCCCACAAGATGCCAGCTACGACTCTGTCCGTCAGAGCGTGGTTATTCTCATGGGTTCCTTGGCCAAACATCTGGACAAAAATGACCCCAAGGTCAAACCCATTGTAGCCAAGCTTATTACTGCACTCTCAACACCTTCACAGCAGGTAAAGAGCTCATTGGTCTCCCTTTCTACCCATTCAGCCTATACCACTCAGTTTCACCACATTATCTTGTTTGGTTTGTCATTTCTCACAGGTCCAAGAGTCTGTTGCCAGCTGTTTGCCTCCTTTGGTCCCTGCCATCAAGGAGGACGCTGCAGGGATTGTTAAAAACCTGCTCCAGCTGCTGCTCGAGAGCGACAAATACGCGGAGAGAAAGGGTGCAGCGTACGGGCTGGCTGGACTGGTCAAAGGACTCGGGATCCTGGCGCTTAAACAGCAGGACATCATGACCACACTAACTGATGCAATCCAGGACAAGAAAAACTTCAGACGGAGGGAAGGTCAGTAAGGAATTGTTCAGTCATCAAACTGTCTGTTTTGATTCATCCTCATTATACCTACCAAATGCCACCTTATTGGCACATCTCAGATAATTTTTTTGGGTCTCTTGCAGGGGCACTTTTTGCCTTTGAGATGCTGTGTAACATGTTGGGAAAACTGTTTGAGCCCTACGTGGTCCATGTGCTGCCACACCTCCTGCTTTGTTTTGGAGATGGAAACCAGTATGTTAGAGAGGTGAGCATGTCATACTGATTTCTAGACATCTTCCTGTCAGTTGTTAGAGATATTTCCAACATCCTCAAGTTCCTTAAAATGATGCAGGGTTTGTGTAACATGTCTTTGGTTTAGTAGGATTTTCTTTTGAACATATTACCTACCTGCTTGCTTGTCATCCCAGGCTGCAGATGACTGTGCCAAGGCTGTGATGAGAAACCTGAGTGCCCATGGGGTGAAGCTGGTCCTGCCATCCCTGTTGGTGGCGCTGGAGGAGGAGTCTTGGAGGACTAAAGCAGGTAAAGAACATCTTCAATCTCAGGGTTTCATGGCAGGTCTAGAATGTAGTGATGCATTAAAAAATTATCTCTAGCTCTTTAGCATACCAGGTTATTGTTTAAAATGTTAAGAAAAATTACAGAACCAGGTGTTTGGTTTATAGCTACTCTGACAGCAGTCAGTCTCAGTCAGATGTCTTTCCAATCCTGTGACTCACCCTCGCTTCCAGGTTCAGTGGAGTTATTGGGTGCCATGGCTTACTGTGCACCCAAGCAGTTGTCCTCCTGCCTGCCCAACATTGTGCCTAAGCTGACGGAGGTGCTGACTGATTCCCACGTGAAGGTGCAGAAGGCTGGCCAGCAGGCCCTCCGGCAGATTGGCTCAGTCATCCGCAACCCAGAAATCTTGGGTAAGTGATTCAGTGTCATGAGGCAGAGCTGCCCACACAGAAGGCCTGTTGCTCATAGATTGTCATAAAATATGGACCCTAAGAGGCTTAAAAAATAGAAAATCTGAATTATTTCTATTTCTTCATTCAGAAGCTGTTGTTTGAGGGACTGTGAGTGAACAGGGTAAAAAAGATGATAGCTTTCCTCTGCTGCAATGATTTTAGCCATTTTTTAACACGCTTATAGGAATGCAGTCCTGAATTTGAGTACTCTTTCAGAGTAGAACTATTACGCTTTACCTGCTTCCCTATTACTAAGCTTTCTGTCATATGTACACTGTTACAGTGGTGAATACTAATTTTAAACATGGTTTCAAATAATTAGGTCAGTGTATGTATGACTAATCCCTGTGATCCAAAAGTTCAGCTGAAAGCACTAAAAGCTCAGCTTCAGACAGTTCTTTTGTACTCTTCGTGTGATGTTAATGAGAACAGATATCCCTAATCTCAGAGCACTGAAGCTCTGAGATTAGGGATATCTGTTGTTAAACTCTTCAGTGTGCAAGTAGCAGATAACCAGAAGAATTAAGTGGCTGCGCTGAGATAAATAGACTATTTTGAACTGTGAATCATGTAAAATGACACTAATGCAAAAACAGAGTTGGAAATAACCACAACTGACCCTCTTTAAGCACTAAAATATTTAGCCAGCAACTACAAACTCTATGGTGTAAAGAAGTGCATAATAGAATAATACAGCATTTGGTGTAATGATCAGAATTATTTAAACTTTATTGCAAGTTAAATGTGGTTTTGCCATACTAGTAATATACTAGTGGAAGGTACAGTACGTAGTAGTATAGAAGTACTAAGTTTTTGTTTCTCTTCCAGCCATCACCCCCATCCTATTGGATGCTCTCACTGACCCCTCCAGGAAGACCCAGACGTGCCTGCAGACGTTGCTGGAAACCAAGTTTGTGCACTTCATCGACGCCCCCTCTCTGGCCCTCATCATGCCCATCGTCCAGAGAGCCTTCCAGGACCGCTCCACTGACACTCGCAAGATGGCTGCTCAGATTATTGGAAACATGTACTCCCTCACTGACCAGAAGGTAGACATGGCTAAGCTAAACATCAGAGTCGATCCACTCATTCAAACCACAGATTAGCATTTTCTTCATGGTGTGTATATTTGTTTTGCTTATAGGACCTGTCACCATACCTGCCCAGTGTTATTCCTGGACTGAAGGCCTCCTTGTTGGACCCAGTGCCTGAGGTGTGTTTAGTAATGTTAAATAATGCTGCAGGAATGAAAGGTGTGTGTGTGGAGCTGACGCAGCTGCAGCTCTTCTTTCTGCTACTCGTCTCATTTCCCTCCTTTCTTTGATTTCATTTTCTCGTTCTCTTTGCTTCTTTCTCTTCTGTCCTTGTCTTTTTCATCTCATCTTTCTGTTCTATTTATCTCTTCTTTCTTTTTCTTGTTCTTTTCTTATTTTTTTCTACCGCTTCATTCCTTCCTTTTTATTTCTTTTTCTTAACTCTGCTTCGCTTCTGTTTCCTTCTTCTCTTCCTCTCCTTTCTCTTCTTTTCTATTTTTGTATTCTCTTCTGTCTGTTCTTTGATCTCTTATCTTATTTGTACTTCTTTATTCTCTTTTTATTCACTTTATGTCTTCTCTTTGTTGTTTTCGCTCTCATTTTTTCTTTTCCTTCTCTCTCTGTTTAGCTTTAATGTCATTCTCTTCCGTATCTTCTTTCTCATTTTTCCTTACTTTTCATTGTTTTCCCCTCTCTTCCCCCCTTCAGGTTCGTACAGTATCAGCCAAAGCCCTGGGTGCCATGGTGAAGGGGATGGGTGAGTCCTGCTTTGACGACCTGCTGCCGTGGCTCATGGAGACGCTGGCCTCTGAGCAGAGCTCTGTAGACCGCTCAGGAGCTGCACAAGGTTGGTTCTTCTCCACACTGGCCTTGTGTTTCTGATTTGTGCTTAATGCCATTAAACAGCTCAGTGATTTGTGTGACGATCTTTTTCAGGTCTGGCCGAGGTCATGGCTGGACTGGGAGTAGAGAAGCTGGACAAGTTAATGCCAGACGTAGTGCAGACTGCCAGCAAGGTGGACATTGCTTCCCATGTCAGAGATGGCTACATCATGATGTTCATCTACCTGCCGCTCACTTTTGGAGATAAATTTACTCCCTATGTTGGTCCCATCATCCCTTGCATTCTCAAGGTACTGCCTACTAAGCATGATATTGCTTTTTTTCTGAGTGATTAGCTTTGTTTTTACAGAAGTGAATAATAATAAAAATGCCTCTTTTTTTTCTTTTTATATTGATCATTAGAAAAGACAGTTTATTAAAAGATGTCACTTCACCAGACAGTTATGTTACTCACTGTGTATTGTAGAGTAGGCCATGTTTCACTGCAGCTTTATCCTCCCTCTCATCCACCAGGCCCTGGCTGATGAGAACGAGTACGTCCGAGACACAGCACTACGAGCTGGCCAGAGAGTCATCAGCATGTACGCTGAGACCGCCATCGCGCTGCTTCTTCCTGAGCTGGAACAAGGACTGTTTGATGACCTGTGGAGAATCAGGTCAGATAAATGCACAGGAAATGTTGGTGGTTTAAGAAATGTCACTGTTAGAGCTACCCACTGTGGACTCATGCTCTTGTTGGATTGTAGGTTTAGCTCTGTGCAGCTGCTTGGCGACCTGCTGTTCCATATCTCTGGAGTAACAGGAAAGATGACCACAGAAACCGCCTCAGAAGATGACAACTTTGGAACTGCTGCATCTAATAAAGTATGAGTGTCAATTTTTTTTCTCAGCAGACCCTGTACAGGTCATTTTATTGAAAGTGTGGTATTGGTCTGTTTTTGAAAAATGTTTGCTGATCTTTGACCTCTCACCTCCTAGGCTATCATTACTGCTCTGGGTGTTGAGCGTCGTAACCGGGTCCTCTCAGGCCTCTACATGGGCCGTTCAGACACCCAGCTAGTGGTTCGACAAGCTTCTCTCCACGTGTGGAAGATCGTGGTGTCGAACACCCCGAGAACGTTGAGAGAAATCCTCCCAACCCTCTTCACTCTCCTGCTGGGCTTCCTGGCTTCTACCTGTCCAGACAAAAGAACAGTAAAGCTCATTTTTCTCTGTTACTTGTTGTGATCCCTAGTTTGTGATAATCAGCAGCATTAATTTTTTGCATTTTGTGTGAAAGTACTTATGTAGAGCTTTTTGTTGACATCATTTTTTGGCATGGTTTTAGATTGCTGCTCGGACACTGGGTGATCTGGTGAGGAAATTGGGAGAGAAGATTCTCCCTGAGATCATTCCCATCCTGGAGGAGGGGCTGCGCTCTGACAAGAGTGATGAGAGGCAGGGCGTCTGCATCGGCCTCAGTGAGATCATGAAGTCCACCAGCAAAGACGCAGTGAGTCACAGCTGTTGTAACACACATTTCTCTGCAAGGTTATGATTTAGTAATTACAGCTACTGGGGTTGAATTAGATTAGTTCCTACAGGAGGGGAGCACCCAGAGGAAACCTTTAGAATGATTTTAATTATTACAAACAGACCCCACTGCTTCTCACATGATTCAAAGCTGTTCTACATTTTGTGGTCTCGCCTTAGGCTGAGAATTCTAGTAGACTTGAAACCATTATTAATCTGATAATGTTTGTGTTTCAGGTGCTTGTTTTCTCTGAGTCACTGGTCCCCACAGTAAGAAAGGCTCTGTGTGACCCTCTGGAGGAGGTCCGGGAGGCCGCAGCCAAAACCTTTGAGCAGCTCCATGCAACCATCGGTCACCAGGCACTGGATGATATCCTGCCTACCCTGCTCAAACAGCTGGTGAGGGAGTGAGGACATAAATGTAGTATAAAATCCATAAAAGATTTAAAAGCTTTGTTGCTGTATATCTCATACTGAACATATTTTCCCAGGATGATGAGGAAATGGCTGAGTTTGCGTTGGATGGCCTGAAGCAGGTCATGGCGGTGAAGAGTCGCTCTGTACTTCCTTACTTGGTACCAAAGGTAAAACATCACCCCCCCCCCGACCTTTATGTCATGTTGTATGACTACAATCCAGTGTTCTCTGTGCTTCTACCAGTTGACTGCTCCTCCTGTAAACACCCGAGTATTGGCCTTCCTGTCTGCTGTAGCAGGAGACGCTCTGACGCGTCATCTAGGGGTCGTCCTCCCCGCCCTGCTCTCCTCCCTTAAAGGAAAGCTAGGAACAGAGGATGAAGCGCAGGTACAACCAGCATTCACCAATTTTAATAGCTACTGCTTCTGTTGTGTTCTGTTGGTTTTTGTTTTGTTTTGAAGAAACTTCAGTCTGATATTTTAGGATGTACCACAGCACTCAAGAGTTACAATTCGTCTTTCTCACATGTGTCTTTAAACTATAGCACACTTGATTCACTGTTCTCTGCTCCCATGGAGTACTGCAAGGCCTTATATTAGGGTTTATTTTCTTTTTCTTGCAAATTCATTTATTAACATTTACATTTTTAACATTTACATTTTTCCACTTTTAAAGCACTGCTTTGACCATCACCAAGTTATAGCTTTTACTATCCATCCTGTATTCCACCTCAGATTTGCAGTTAACTGTAAGACTGTCTCCCTGTCTTTTAAAACCCATCGAAAAATATGTGTTGTTCATTTTACTTGCTTGTATTGATTCCCTTGATCTTTTTAGTTATAATTTTACAATAAATACTGTGTATTTTAAATTGGCTCTTTGAATCATTTGGATGGGCATTATGTTACCTTTGCACCAGGAATTGTGCAGCTGTCAAACAGTGATCCTTTCCGTGGAGGATGAAGTGGGCCAGCGGATCATCATAGAAGACCTGCTGGAGGCCACGCGGGGAACTGATCCTGGCCTGAGACAGGCTGCCGTCACCATCCTCAACGCCTATTTTGCTCGCACCCGCCTGGACTACAGTGCCCACACACGTATGCTGCTGTCAGGCCTCATCCGTCTTCTTAATGATTCCAACCCAGAGGTTTTGTCTCAGAGCTGGGACACCATCAGCTCCATCACCAAGGTGTGTTCATATGAAAGTTTGCATTTGCATGAGATACCAGACTCTAGTACAAAATGTGGTACAAATAAAATAGTTGATCTGATGTGTTCTGTAGAAACTGGATGCGAGCAGCCAGCTGGCTCTAATCGATGATCTGCATCGAGACATTAGATCAGTAGCCTCAGACGTGAAGGGTCAGCACCTGCCTGGTTTCTGTCTGCCCAAGAAGGTAAGAGGGCAGCTCCTGACACAATAAACACTATGACGTTGTTACAGCATGGTGATTTCATTCTCACAGCAGCTCATTTCTCCTCCTGAGTCAAATGAGCAGAGTTTAGTTCAGGCACATCCGTGACATGAACTCTTCTTTATCTTACATGCTGTAGGTGTCCACACAATTAGAAACTCATTGCTAGAGATCATTCTCGTGGAAGTCTTTCTATTCATTTGATTTGTATTCACTGTAGTGGTCCAAGTGTGTCAAGGGACCAAGTGTGTTTTAATCTGTTTACACTCTTCAATAATGATTTTTGATAATCTAATATTGTTTAATTCTTTATAAAGCAAAAATGCCACACATCCACTGGATCCAGCTTTAGAAATGTGTGCATGTGCTGCTGCTGGTTTACATCCTTGAATGTGTAATATCTGTCAGCTTTTGACTGTTCCGAAAAAAGAAGCAATTTAAATATACCACCATGAGCTCTATGACCAGGTCAATCATAAAACATTAACATTAACAGGTCAATAATTAAACATTAACAAATTAATCATTAATTGAAATACTGGTTTGTTTCAGCTCTGTTCATCATTTTAATATTTTATCTTTCCCTTTGTTTGCATAGGGTGTGACCTGTATCCTTCCAGTCCTGAGAGAAGGTGTCCTCACTGGCACCCCTGAACAGAAAGAAGAAGCAGCTAAAGCCTTAGGGGGGGTCATCAAACTGACCTCTCCTGAGGCTCTGCGGCCTTCTGTTGTCAGCATCACTGGACCTCTTATTCGTATCTTGGGAGACCGCTTTGCCTGGACTGTGAAGACAGCTCTATTAGAGACACTCACTCTGCTGTTGGCAAAGGTCCAGTGAGAGATGAAGTGGAAAGCATTTCGCTACAAATATGATCAAAGTATCAGTCAGACATCTCTAACCCCTGAACTTTATTCCTCCTGCAGGTGGGCATCGCCTTGAAGCCCTTCCTTCCTCAGCTGCAGACCACCTTCCTGAAAGCCCTGCAGGATTCGAGCCGTGCTGTAAGGCTGAGGGCTGCAGAGGCTCTCGGTCAACTGGTTTCCATCCACACCAAGGTCGATCCACTTTTCACTGAGCAACTCTCTGCAATCCGCAATGCTGAGGACTCTGGAGTCAGGTGTGTGTACAGTCTAGTAATGTTCAACACAAAAGCAGCAACAACAAACATCCCCAGCAGGATTTACAAAATGTGATTTAATATGCGTTTTCTTATTGAGAGTCTGTGGTATTAGTATTGTAATCATTTTATCTCCAGAAATAGAGAAGTTGAAATTGGTAATCTGATTAAAGTTCGTTCCAACTTCACATGTTGCTCAATTTTAATGTCACAAGCACAATAGCCTTGGAGCTGTTGGTCTGAAAATGTGTTTATGAAGCACAGACTGCATATAAAAGATAGAGGTAGCCATCATGATGTCACATTTTGAAATAATCATTTAGACAAGTGAACGTTATAAGTTATCAGCTAACACAAGAAAGCTTAATCAGCAAGTGGCATCTGTAAACTGTAGGACGCACGGACACCCATCTGCTAAGGACCAGAATAATGAAATACAAGAATTCCACTCAATAAAACTGGACCATAAACTTCCTGAGTGCGCTGAATCACGCAGCAAATCATACTATTTGTCATATAATTCTGTCATAAAGGTAGGTAAGGTGAAGTCTAGCTGTCTGCTGCAATTGCTGGCAATAAGAAGGGCCACAGCCCTAACATTAGGCCTCAGTGTAATCAAATTGGGTGAAAAAAAATAGCCTGGGTACAGCTGTTATAAGTTGGTTGATTGGGTGTAAACATGTTACACGAGTGGTTGTACCCACCGGGATGGCGCCTGGTGTTTAGTGAAGGCTTGTTGTGAAGTCTTCTTAACTTTGAAACTAGAGGCTACAGCAGGGGCGACTGACTGTAAAACCAATAGTAGAGAAATGGGTATTGCATGCTCATTGACTAGTGACATGTAAGTGGGGACCATAATTTACAAAATGGACATGATATGATGCTGGCTTATTCATGTGTATGATGGAAAGAAAGCAGAGTACAGAAATGTAAATATGTTTGGATTTATGTTAAAATTCTGTCTAATTACATCATTTGTCCACCAGAGAGCACTGACAAATTGTCCCATTTAGTACACATCTTCTATCACATTTCTGTGAGATTCTCTTTTAAAGTATAAGTACCAAAAACGTAAGTTTGAGCTCTTTCTTTGTATCCAAAATACCGTATCTGCTTACATGTTTTTACATTAAATATTGAAATGTTGAGTAAAGAAAACTAAAATTATGGTCTTCATTCTTAACACACAAAAAGTGTTTTAGTCTCATTCTCCTGTTTGTGTTCACAGGGAGACTATGCTCCAAGCCTTAAGGTTCGTCATCCAGGGGGCCGGATCAAAGGTGGACCCAGCTATCCGCAAGAACATCACCACCACATTGCTAGGCATGTTGGGACATGATGAGGTATGACGAGCAGCCCTGGAAGAAGTTTTTTAAAATATGTTGCAACACTTTTTTCCAACTCAGGATCTGCAATAACTACAGGATACATGAAGTAATTACCAGTGAAATACATGTATAAGCAGATTTCACAGAGAGTTGTTCACAAGTATAGTTTCCTCTGTGATCTCAGTAGAAAAACGGAAGTCAGACAAAGAGGATGTGGTTTTCTAAAAAGGTGGTTTGAGTATTCATGTCAGTTTGAGAATAAATGACACACAACCTGTCTCTGTCTGGGTGTTTGGTGTTTGTGTGTGTGCGCGGGCGTGTGTGTGTGTGGGTGCACGCAGGATGCAACTCGTATGGCCTCAGCCGGTTGTGTTGGTGAGATGTGCGCCTTCCTGTCAGAGGAGGAGCTGAAGAGTGTGTTACTTCAGCATGTTTTAGGTTTGTATTTGTGAAAAGTTATGCACACCTCTTAGACTTCATTATAAGTGTGCATAGAATAGCTTTGTCATCAGACGTCTTAATTTCTGCTTATTGTGAATAATTATAGAATACTCACAGAAACGAAAACATTTTCTAGTAATATTTTTTTAATATGTTTGTCCAACATAACTATCAAAAAAGGCTTGACATGGCCTTGGATATATTTCTGCCATTGTCTGCTACATTGTGCTGCTTTGTTTGTGCATTAGAGGAACAGAGATCAGGAGCTCATGAACTTTGTACCTCTCCATAGCGGACGTGTCTGGTGTGGACTGGATGGTGCGTCACGGTCGCAGCTTGGCCCTGGCCATCGCTGTCAAGTCTGCTCCTGAGAAGCTGTGTGGGAACGAATACTGTGATTCTGTGACAGAGACCATTTTGGCCAATGCCACTGCTGACAGGGTGAGTAGAAAGTTAACTCATAAGTACCCCACATAACTGTAGTGTGAGACACTAGAAACAGTTTAACATTTTGGGAAATGTGTTGTGATTGTTATGGGGAGTTGTGTGCTGTGATACCTTCTTGGCTGAGAGCAATGACTTCCTGAAGTGTCAGATGGCTACATGGAAATTTAAGGGTAACAATGTGACTTCTGGAATAGTCCAAACCACTATTAAAAGAAAACAAAATATTCTTTTGCTACAAGGATTAAACAATCCTTAATTAGTTAATTTTTTCCTTTAATTAAACAATTAAAGGAAAAACCTCCATAATGTCACCAGTACTGCTTCAGTGGAGCCCCGTTCTTCCAAACTCATTCATGTTTAAATGATGGTTGAGCCACAAGAATAGTCACCAGGTGTTTATTTGGGATGATTAAAGAAATGAGATGATTCATGTCATTGTCACTGTAATCCCATATGGGCATTGTCATGTACCTATTCAGAATAGAAATGCTTTATAATAGGATAAAGATGATCAATCCAAACAACTGTATACTGATTTCAAGTGATGCTTCCTTCTTGAACTTATCACTGAAGTAAATAGAACATTATTGTGGAGCTTTAGAGGTGCTGGTTGGCAGATCTTTTTGTCTTTGGACAATGATGGGATAGTGGTTTCCTCCTGTTTTCAGTCACTATGCTAAACTGTCACTTGACTTGGTATGTACTGTACTTCCTAAAAGAAGTGCTTTAGATTGATTATTAGACCAGTCAGTGATCTGCAAAAGTAATCTGTATTAACACATTTTCTTCAAAGATATATAAAAAAGTATATATACATGTAGCATGTGGTGGGAACCACAGAGGAGCTTGTAAATTAATGCTATCACAGTATGCTGGCTAGCATAATCACAGAATCATGATGCAGCGATTCTGTAACACTCATTACATCAGGATATCTGAGTAACGCAAGGAGGAATTGGGTATCTGTTCGCTGCACTATGGTGTCAGTGTGTGTTTGGGTATTATGATTTATTATTGCATTTTAATTTAAGCTACTTTTAACTGCTCCTTTAGTCACAAGGGGTCGTCACAGCGGGTAGCTCCACATCAAATGTGTAAACCACTACACTATGGAGTCACTGTTACTATTAAATTTGAATAATGTGCCACTTTAATTAATTAGCTCACTGATTTATTCTTCTGTGCATCATGTGATTTTAAACCTGTGAGTTTCTTCTTCCTCCTCATAAGTTTAACTTCCCTTAATGAAATGTTCTCTGTGGTTAGTCTGATTGGTGGAGACATCTGTAGAGCGCGCCTGCTTATTTTAAGTAAAAACAAAATCAATATTTGTCTGCATAATATCAAATAGCAAAACACAAGAAGTACCAGAAAGTTAATTCACTTAATCTGTGTGCAGCATTATCAGTAGGAGAAATGTTTCATCACATCCAATTGACTTCTTCTTTTTCAGCTGACTAAAGGTTCCCTGACCTTATAAACTGTAACAATCAGTGCGCAATCATGTAACAGTGAGCCACGCAATCAGTTTCATGATGACTGATATGCAAATGGCCATTAATCACATTGGCCAAATGTACTGTTAACAGAGAACTGGGGAAAGGCACAGTATTGAGAGGTGGTGAAAGACGTACTCGGAGGAATGATGAAACGTTTCTCCCCCTGAAAACACAAAATAATCTACTTCCTGGAATTTCATTGCATGGATTATTGAGCATCAAGGCATAGCACAAGAAGAACACAGAGCGATACAATCTGTTGCTGTATCAATATTTTGTACTATCCCTAATCTAACATTCAGAGTTATGAGACTATATTCTTTCTGTATTGTAATTTTTGATGTTTTGTCCTAAATTTTTTTCTAAGTGTTCTTAATCTACTCGACATGCTTCTAGTGGTCTGATATATTTTAAATTTAAGGTACTACTTATTGTATTTCTTTTGTCATTTCATATATTTCATGTATATTATCAGCTTGTCAGTCATCCTTGAAGCACTTTCACCTGCACTAACCCGCACGAAGGGTGCTATACAATTACAGTACGATGTGATGTTGTTCCTCTTCCAGATTCCCATTGCTACCAGTGGGATCAGAGCTCTGGGATACCTGATGAAGCATCATTTGAGAACAGCGGGAGGCGGTGGTGTTTCCCAACACATCATTACACAGTTTGTTAAGGTAAAGCTGAGAATCAATTTCTATTCACTTCCCTTTTCCATATTTCTACAGGTGAGGAAGTGGGAGCCGATAAGTTACCAAAAATAGGACTATTTCCATTGTATACAATGTTGGAAAATAATTTTTGAATTTTATGTATGTCAGTAGTATTTATGGAGAGGAGTTGAGTAATCTCTTATACCAGTATATAATTTTATAATATTGGTGAGCTGGAGCCTGCTCTAACATGCACAGATTCTGCTGGTTTAAAGATAAGATTATGGCTGCATAAATCTATTTCTCAAAGTAAAATTATGTAATGTGAAAATAGTTGCTTGTAGGCAGTAACTCTGCATTACCATCTGACTGTGGAATGTTGTACGGTCTTGTATCGGTTGTTTTAGTTTTCCAGCTCACAACTTCAGTTTTATTTAGGCACACAATTTTTAGGTGGAAAAGGTCTGAACTCAGAGTAAAGTACCCGCACAGCACAGAGGAGCAGAAAGAAACTAACGAGCATATGCAGTGGGGTACTAAGCAGCTGAAAACGAGGAGTTTGGAATACGTTTTTTTTTTTTGTATCCGAATGTTTTCATTCTACTAAGTTTACATTTCTACATGAATATCACAAAACTGATATCAGACTGATACAGCTCAGGTATTTGATAATAAAGACATGCCTGTTTGTTTATAAGATGAGTACTTTGTTGAGTACCTTTTTGAACAGTGTGTATTGTTACATCTTTTGTCTACGTCATCCTGCAGTGTCTTCAGAACCAATCGAGTGATGTCAGACTGGTGTCAGAGCGGGTGCTGTGGTGGGTATTCAGAGACCCATCAGTGCCATCCATGGACATGAATCTCATCAAGCCTCTGTTGAAGACTCTGCTGGACAACACCAAGGACAAGAACACCAGTGTCCGAGCCCAGAGCGAACACACAATTGTCAACCTGCTACGACTCCGCCTGGGAGAGGAAACCATGCAGGCAGGACTATTGACTCCTTGCTGTAATTTACACGTAGACATAATCTGTAGAATAAAACATTTTTACATGTTCCTCTTTCTGCATTTCAGAATATTACTGCCATTCTGGACTCTGCAAGCAATGAGCTTCTGTCAGAGTGTCACCGCAGGTCTTTGAAAAAACTCGCCACCCAGCCAGACTCCAATGAAGAGATCGATGATACAATCCTGACATGATGGACTTAGATGATGGAAGTGGTCTGATCTGCAGAAGGCAGAAGACTGACATATTAAACAAATCCGTGTATGAGAACCACAGGCACACTCTGAGGCTGAGATGGGTAGTGTTTTGACTGTATTCCCCAACAACTGTCTTTTTTTTTGTTAATTTTTTTCTTTTCCCCTCACTTTAAATTGTTTTTTAACAGCATTTAAGCCCACTTTTATTTCAGTGTGTGATGCACAGGTTATTATCCTGTACTGAACAACAATAGGAAGACACAATGCCAAATCTGTTTTGATATTTCAGTGTTTTGCTACTTATTTTACCAAAATTATTTCCGGTATTGCCACTGTAATGAAATGATGGCCCTTTTTTTTAACTTTTATTTGGACTTTGAGTGTGACAGTTGTTTGGGGAAAGCAACTTCTTATAAAAACAAAAATCATTCTTATGTCAGTGATGGCAGTTGTAAAAAGGCAATACGTAATAAAAGGTTCTGGATTTCATAATGTATTGTCAGTCTACAGTCTATACAGTCATGGGGTTAAAGTTTCAAGTAATGAGGTCGGTCTGTTTCAGGCAGTTTTTTTTCTACTCTTGGCTTAGTATGATCTCGCTTAGAGCAGATCTTTTATGGTCATCTAGCTGTTTACAAGGGGCAGCTAATCAGAAGAAAGTTGGCACAAATTGGGAGGAGAACAGGAGCTAAAACAGCTTATTTCAGACAGGATGAACTGAGGGGATACACCAAGGCCCAGTATAAGAGAAGCAAGGATTATTTTGAAGTGTGAATCATGCAAAGCTGCTTAAGTAGAGTGAAGAATGAAATCTGGAGCTGGGAATGATTAGAACAAGGGCCCTAAGTAGTTTGGACTACTGTGGGGAAAAGGATGAAACTGATAACTGTATCAAATTATAATACAAAAAGTCACATCAGAAAATGTCTAGGTTTTCAGTGGGCATATTTAAATGGAAAACATATGTACCCCATTTAAATAAAAAATTAAAAGAAAGTCCAGGATATATCTAAAGCTTGGTGGTGCCTACACAACATTCAGAATGAAATAAAAAGTGGAGCAGGACTGCACAATAGTAGTTAAGCTACAGTAATCCAAAGGGGAAAACCATAAGGCAACACTAAAATAAAATGAAAATCCTCTTTTTTATGGCTCCAGATTAATTATAGTTTCCGTAGGTGATTATGCAAAAACTGGCAAACTGAATTTCTTCGCTATGCAAATATGAATTTAGTTGAACTTCCCGTAAACTACGGCAAAGTGTAGTTAAATTCCGACTTTAACAATGTGCGCTTCCATACTTCCCAGCAGTGTGTGAGTTGGGTAGTTTGGAGTGTTTTGAGAAGACGCGTGAATTCGCGGGACGGCGCGGCTGTCCGGCGTTCATCAATGGGACGGGACCGCCGCGCTGTAGATTGAGTCTGCGCAGTGAGACTGTATCACAGTTGGGTGCAGCTCCACCAGAGGAGGAAGCAGAGTTTCCGGCTGTTTGCAGCGGAGGGTGAGGATTGCTGACGCCGCGAAACCCCGAGAAAAAACGCCGCCGGCTCGGGGGGCTAACAGTTTGCGATAACCTTAGTGGTGGTGTTGTTTTATACCGGGGGGATTTGGGGGCTGGTGACTTTCTTTACGCACCGAAGGAGTCCGACAGCTAATCGAGCAAAGAAGCTGTACAAAGCGGGGGTGAGCCACCAGCTACCGGCATGGCCAGGGACTACGATTACCTCTTCAAGCTGCTCATCATCGGTGACAGCGGTAAGCCGACGCCGGGGATGCAGGACGGGAAATGGGCCTTGTCGTGTTTTTTACAAGGGGGAAGCAGAAGTGCTCTCTTAACCCAGATACGCACAGCCTTGGCGCGTTTGCAACGCATTATTTTGTCTTTTAGGTATTCAAATTTCTTGTTAAGCGTACACATCCGCCATATTTTCGTGTCAACGACAGGGCGGAGGTTGAGTGTCCGGGCTGGGCATGTCAGCCGATGAGGCCGGATACCGCCTCCAGACACTCAGGGTTTCTCTTTTGAAAATGTCTTATCTCGTTCTTATTTCGGTCCAGACATGCGTTTTACCCTATAACACAATACATACCGTCACCTACGACGTTCCTGGGGTTGTAGTTTGTAGTTGTGGCCTTTTGTTTGTATCTACACTTAGCTAGGTTATGTAGGCTAACTGTGAGCTAGGCTAACATCACTTGGTTATCCTGTCAGCTGTAACTTATCAGCTTCACTGAGAGGCTCAGATGCAAAGACGTACACAGTAAATGTGTAAATTCGGCTGAGTTTGGCCCAAGTGTTGCAGTGGGTTTAGTTATTTAGTTAGCCGGTTAGCTGGGAGGTCCTAGCTGCATTGCAAAGGCATGTTTGCATCCAGTTGGTCAAACTGCAATGAAGTGAGACTGATACAAAAGTGTCCCTCAGCCAAGTGTGTAAGCTGGAACAGAGATGTTGACTGCTTCTTTATGTTTAGCATGTTTGTCACGTTAAAACTCAGGATAAACAACCACAGGTAGATGAATAATATAGTATATGTGAAAATGGCTGCTCCTCTTGTTTTTAAGTAGAAGACATGCATTTAAAAAAAATAAAAGCTACTCCAGCCTCAGGAGCTAGAGCCTCATCCTGCTGAACTTCTTTTGTGAGCAGTGGTCTTTGGAGTCATTGACATCCCCGGTCCTGGCACTGCCCCATCAGCTGGCTTCTCACAGTGGAGAGACCAGGGAGTACAGCAAGCCCTTCACTGCATGTCACACACAGGGGCCAGTGTCCCCTCAGCTGCAGCATGGAAGCTCTACTGTCTGCAGTGCTGCACAGAGACATTTTGGGGAAGAGATACTCTGACCTTCTGCCCCTTTGCGGCTGCATGTTGGCAACCCTGCCGCTTGAGAATCAGGTTTTCCACTCATTGAATCACTTAGCTGAACTTGTATAGCCTGCAAATTGTAGCAGTAACACACGGGCTCCATTGTGGAACATGAAATTTTATCAGCATTTCTTGCATCGGATGTTTACTATTACTCCCACAGTGTCTGTGTTGAATTTGTGCAATATCAGTGTAGCTATTTCCTTCCAGGCTGATGTTAGATGTGTCCTGGATATTTTTGTGACTGAAACATTGAGGGTTTTCAGACATACAGTACCAGTCAAAAGTCATTTTTGACTGGTATTGTATACTCCTTTTTGGCCAGGCTAACACACACACAGCTGTTAAAGCTGATGAACCATCTTCTGCTTTGAAGCTTTAGTTATTGTTTGTTTGAACAAAACTCTGTAGCACTGAGATCACAGGAACCTGATAGCTTTTTATGTAAGGACCAATCAAACATGAAATGACAATAGCACAATAGGCAGGCTGTGTAACAGGACTGCAGGTTCAGGCCTACCTCAGTCCAGCAGAGTCACTTCCTAACAGTCAGTCTCACTCACACTTATAAACTAACCTCATTTTGAGTCCCATTCCCTTTTTTGTCCTCACCTGTCATCTGTTGTTACTCTTATTTCTGTCTAATCTCCACTCTTTTATACCTGATTATTTTAAGAAGCCACCCAGGAAGATATATTTCTCGTCTTCACTGCTGTTAAATTGATTAAGATTCTGGAGCGACCCACGTCATCAAAATGAGCATGTAGGGCGTAGTCATGCTTACCTGAAGTCCTCTACCTCATACATTGTGCAGCTGGCTTAATTGTGTTTATATCTCTTGAAGAACTAAATCTTTATTTACACAAGGATTTGAGCAACAGTTCAGGTTGACGTCTCCCCCTTTTTTTGGCGTGCCATCGTCACACTGTGTTGCTCTTGGTAAACTAGGATATAATATGTGAAACCAAAACTCTTGCTCTGTTGTGGTGCAAAAAAAAAAAAGTTTTCAGACTAGGTGGTATCAAGAATGCAGTTGTTGTAGTATTTTTTTTGTGTGTGTGCTGTTGTACTCTAAACCTCATCCTGTGCTTGTGTTTCCTCCTCAGGAGTGGGGAAGAGCAGTCTCCTCCTGCGATTTGCAGACAACACATTTTCAGGTGCGCAGCTCTACCAAAGCCAATACTTCTCTGCGTTTTAGTTGCCTGTTTTATAATAAATCTGATTTTGTGTTTGCAAACCCACTTACAGGTAGCTATATCACCACGATCGGCGTGGACTTTAAGATCCGGACAGTGGAGATCAACGGGGAGAAGGTGAAGCTACAGATCTGGGACACAGCAGGGCAGGAGCGCTTTCGCACCATCACCTCCACGTAAGTGGATCCATTCACACGCACCCACGCATCCCCTCGTTCACTTGGAGTTTTCAGGTGAAACTCTTTGTTTTTGTTTCAGCAATTAAATCTGAAACCATGAAAGGCTCTTTGCGGTCCTGATGTTAGGTTTTATTTGAGGAAGCAGTAGAATAAGTCATTGCTGTTCTATGAAACTGGGTGGAATTCCCCACACATCCTAATTACAGATGTGAGAGGGAGGCTCCTTGTTGCATGCAGCAGCGCTCAATGACGATGGCGGCTGTACATCTTCACCCTCTTACGCTTGCAGTGTGTTTCACACTGCTGTCCACGTGCCTCGGGGGTTCACACTGATCGGCGCTCCCACGCCTTAAGAGGAAACATTGGCCCTAATTTTTGGTTTTCTCCACAGTTTACCTGAAGAGACCAAAAACAGTGACTGTTGCCTGTCACACAATTTTCCTGTTCAGAAAGTATTAAAAACACATAAAGAGGCAATACTGTTACAAATTGTAATATTTTTTTGTTTTTGATGGTATTTGGATAACAGCGCACTTTCATGACAAATACACAAAGTCTGTCAACATATATAGATGAGGGTTAATTTTATCATTGGTTTTGGGCTGTGCAGGTAAACTGTGAATGAAGAAAATAATAAAGAAATAAAATGGCACTAGTTTTATCTTTTCAATGCTGGAGTAAAAAGTGATGGATTTCCTCAGACTTCCTTCAGACTCAATCATATCACATTATTGATGTTTTATGTTACAACACAGCAACAGAGATTCCCACATGTGTTAAACACATGCCCCTGATGAGAATCTGTGCACAAAGTAATGTTTTTTTTGTTTGTTTGTTTTTAGTATCACTTCAGTTTGGTCTTATGTGGTTTGGTCAAAGCTAATCTGGAAGATGCTCTCTACCTTTGTTGGGGAACACTTTCAGGGCAAGCTTTCGGAAGACATTCACTCGTTTACCTTAATTCACGCAACTCGCAGCGCAATGAGTACAATTCTGAAATGTATTACATTTGTTTCAAAGTTGGACGATGCAGCGGTGTTTGGGTTCCTGGTGGCAGATGTTTAGGTTCATAGCCACCCCCCACCCCCACAAAAATGTTTTAGATGTTTTTAGCATTAACAGCTCATTACTACTACTACTCCCACCACTAATATTGCTTCTAATAACCATATTACTTACAGTATTTGCTTTTATTATGGATAAAATGTTATTAGATTGTTCAAAGTGACAGTTTCAATAATCTTTACCGTTGTACCATGAGACATGTAAAGCAAGCTGCATGGCTAGATATTAGTTTCTAAAAGATCCAAGTTTTATGTTTACCTGCTTTTTAAACCTTTTTAGTTTTTCATCTCAATCTGAAATAAATATCTTTCTTTACCAGCTGTATGTTCCACTGTGTTCATGTCAGGTGGTTCATAAATGTTTAATAGAGCTGGAAAGTTGGGTAATAGTTCTATTTGGGTCAGTCCTGTCTTTGAACCCATTTTAATGTGAAAATATTAATTGTGGAGGTGATTATTCATTTATTTGCAATTTTCAATTTATATATAAAACTGTGCATTTTACATGGATGGGTTTGACCCAACGCTGCCGCACTGACAACTATTATGTCATGATAAAGCGTTGTGCATAAACGTACAGTGTGCAAGTGTCTAAGCAGCACTAATAGAAACAATATTGATGTGACCTACAGCTTAAACTGCAGTCATCTCACATACTCGCCCCTTTTTGACTTTGTCTGAAGCAAACACAGGCTGCGCTTAGGAGATATTGAAACGTCACACGCCTCCTGAGTGCTGTCTTGAACAGGACCAGGAGGGCATGTTTGACTGTTATGCACTAGCACTGCTGCAGGGAGGCCAATCAGAACGCTAAAGTCATCCAGAAAGCATAAAATCCTTGATGCTTTAGCCCCCGTGGAGTATAACCGTCCTAGTTTGGAAGGATTGTTGCCCACTTGTTCTGCAGGAATCCCTCCAGCGAGCAGGCTGCCTATTTAGGCTGATTGTTCCCTGTGCTGAACTAGAGTGGCGTGGTGCCTCATTAGATCCTAAATGAATGTCTCTGTGGAGATGGATCATGGGCAGTGACCTGCTGGGTCCACTCAGGCAGACTAACCTGAGGTGGTAGCCATACGTCAGCGTGCGCAGCTGTGTCCCTGTTATCAGCCTCAGGATTCAGTCACAGCATAATATCACTATCTTTTTTCTTCTTCTTCTTTTAAAGCCTTCTATACTTCCGTTCTTTAGGCAGCTCTCAAAATTATTTGCTGTTTTACACTTTAAATAAAATGAGAAAACAAATGAGATTAACAACAGTAAGAAGTATAAAGCTTCCCAGTTGGACTCCTACCGAGGGCGTTTGGATCCCATCGTCAAGCACCATCAGAAAGCCTCTTGAATGATGATTCTGTTAGTGAGTGGTTCAGTATACCAAAATTTTACACAAAAGGGGACATCAGGTTGGGGTGTGTGTGTGTGTGTGTTTAAGGTTCTCTATTCATGTGCACTGAGCAGACACAAATGCACAGCCACCCACCCCTGCTGTCTGATGGCCCATTACTGCTCGATGCTGGGGACAAACCCAGACAATAGGCTTGGGTGGTATTGTTTTACCCAGCATCCAGTATTTTTGTGCTTGTGTTGTTTTTTTGTTTGTTTGTTTTTGTTATTCAAAATCACTGTAGCTTTAATTAAACAATTAGTTGTTGCTAGGCTTACTAGTCAGCACCATTTAATACTAGTCTGTTAGCTGGAGCAATGTGAAACAACTTTCAGTACAGGAAGGTGTGCAAGAAGAAGAAGGCAGCTAGTGCTGGCTTTGCATTAGTTACACTTTTTGCTTCCCTTACTACTTGATTAGTCTAATTTGTTTAGCCAGCAAATTAGATGCTATGAGCATCCCTAATTGTAGCATGTAAGTATGATAATAAGCACTCTTCTTCCATATATAAGGAGGGCCCAGCTTGGTCTGTGTTCCTTTACACATGCTAAACCCAAAACTCTCCCAAAGTGTGGCAGGGCAGGTTTCTTTTTCTTTTTTAGTTTACGTAGTCCTGTAACACTTGCATTAGCTGTTTTTGCACTATAAAACCTCCTCACCAGCTCACCTCTGCATCAATTTCACTAGGAACAGTAGGGTCTGTATTTTTAATAGTATTGAAAATAAGTGTTCTGTGTTTCGAAATGCCTTCCTTTAATGTAATGACTTGATACCACCCCAGCTTATCAAACTGTATCCCCTCACTGTTCCAACAAGCAGAAACACTGACACACACACACACACACAACCTGACAAATGTTTCTTTGTGCTTGTTTGGCGTGGTGCAGCGACACTGGGGATGCTCCCTGTCTCGGGTCTGGCCTCTGTTTTTGAAGCTGGTTTATTTGTCTCTGTGGAACAAACGCTGGTCTCAGTTCTGTTGCTCTTTCCTTCACACAGTCACACACCCTGTCCTGATGAATTGATTAAGCTGTGTCCCTTCCTGTAGCTGTCTCTCTGCGGGATAGCATCAGTTGCCTCAGTGATCCACCACACCTCACGTGATTGATTCTGTTTGTTTGACTGTTAGTAGGATTGCTCAAAACATTAGGGGATGGCTTGGCTTTAAAATTATACCAGAGGTCATGCTTTTCATACTGTAATCTTAAATAATTATTTTACAGTGCAGTGGTATCAAAAATCCTTCAGACATCAATTCTGTTGGTCTTTTCAACTTAAAAAATATATCAAAATATATTTTGGTTAAATTCTTTAAGTTGAGCCGTTTCTACTGTGCATTTTATTTTTGTTTATCTGTTAACTTTAATAATTTATTTGGTTAAATGATTATCTGTTAATTTTTCTTTTAACAATTTGTGTTATTTGTTATTGCCTTTACCAAACTATCGCTGCTGTTTGTTCATTAATTTTATCCAGCAGTTTCTAATGAGGCACCACTTTTAGCAGTTTTATATTTATCGGTTTCTTGCTGTCTTCATCTCATGACCTTCAGAAAGAAAGCAGGTGTAAGGCACGTCTGCATGGGCTTTATTTTTTTTAATTCCTGACCCAGAAGCTGCATCCATGTTTTATACTGTCTGTGGTACATGAATAGGCATATTTCTAATTGACTGAAGTTATTTTATCTCATTTCATAGCCCTTTTTATCTGTTGCATTTAACATTTTCACCCCTTTAATAAAATTTATGCAACATGTGGATATGATGAATTGTAAATTCTTTGACTCATTGAGTTACTAATGTGAAAGGCTGACTGTTTCTCTTTCCCTCTGTCTTTAGATATTACAGGGGAACGCATGGGGTCATAGTGGTGTACGACGTCACGAGTGCCGAGTCCTTTGTCAATGTAAAACGATGGTTACATGAAATCAACCAGAACTGTGACGACGTGTGCCGGATATTAGGTGAGCGTGCGCCTTTGCAGCGTGCTCTAAAGAAAATCTAGTTGCTGCTCTCACCTTTCCTTCTTTAGCATTAAAAATAGAGTCTACCCTTCACTCCAGGGCACAGCTTTTGTATCTGCTTTATTATTTTAAACTACACCATTTTCTGTTTTTAGTGGGAAACAAGAACGACGACCCCAACTCCAAGGTGGTCGAGACGACTGACGCGCAGAAGTTTGCAGAGCAGATGGGAATCAGCCTTTTTGAGACGAGTGCAAAAGAGAACATAAATGTTGAAGAGGTAACTCATTGTTTGTGTCATCTCTGGCCTCAGACTGATGTGCTTGTCTGAAGCAGTATGCCAGGCATGCAGAGAAGCTCTGCGATAACTGCTGATCGGTGTGCCATCCCAATATGCTGAATGTGCTAATGCTTATTGCACAAACCATCCCTGAACCGAGACATTTTTGTTCTGCAACTAAATGTTGCTTTCATTACCAAAAATCTGCTAATCATTTACTCGGTTAATTCAACTGAGTGTCCTCATTTTAAACACTTGACAGTCATGCAGCACAAAGAAGAGTGGCCAGTCTTTATTTTTGAAAAGCTAAGAGTGGGATTTATTGCTTATTACATTAATAAATTATTGGAAGACTGTGCATAAATTTAACTTTCTGTCATTTGACTGTTAATGTCACCTGACACCACTCTCATTGCTGTCCTATAAATTTGAAGCTAAACACCTACAAATTAGCTGAGCTCACAGCAGCTAGCCTGGCTGTGTACAAAGGTAAAGAAATCCTCCCCAGTGCTCATTAATCAACACAGAATAATGTGTATATGAGGACTCATCATTGCAGGTTTTCCATCATTGTGCCAGGCAACCAGTGGTGGATGGATTTTTTGTCACCTTTGGACAGATCTGGGTTATCTGTTCTCACAGGTTTCCACTCTGAATTCTGAGCTCAGTTATTTTGGCGGCAGCTTCGTGTTTAGAGCGAAGACTCAAATGAGTCTTTGAAATATTCCTTTAATACTATTCTGTGTCATAATGACTACAAAGATCTGACTGGTCTAATCAGTTCATACTCTTTTGATTTGTGCCGCTCTCTCGCAGATGTTCAACTGCATCACGGAGCTAGTGCTAAAAGCCAAGAAGGAGGTACTAGCCAAGCAGCAGCAGCAGCAACAGAACGACGTGGTCAAACTCACCCGGAATAGTAAACGGAAGAAAAAGTGCTGCTAGCAAACTCAAAGCCATCCACAGAAAGGCGGGCGGCATCTTCACAAGCGCATACACACACACACACTCACACACACACGATGGGACTCAGAGCATCTAAATTAAAGAACAGATAAAGATTTAATAAATATATGGTGAAAGATTTAAAAAAAAAAATGATGGCAAAAATGTCCCTTTTGGACAAACCAATCATGAAGACTTAAAAAAAAAAAAAAAAAAAAATTGTACAGATTTTATTAGACGTCAGATCAAGTTTTATTTGGAATTCAGCAGATGGGCACTGTTGACCTGAGGTCCTCCTTTTTGTTCAAGGATCTGCAAGCTGACAACTGACCGCCACAACGCTCCGATTTATATCCACTTAAACCCCATTTTCTTGCATCAATATCTCATCTCTCCTCCTCATTCCACTGCACACGGGACATTCAGAGTCGAGTACGGCTCTGCGCCTGAGGAGAAGGAGGGCTCACCTTTCCTGGATTTATTTGTTTCTTTCTAGTTTTATGGGGGGGGGGGTTCTTTTGGGGGGCGGGGAGGTTGGTATTGGAACAGGTGTCTAAGCAAGAGTGGAAGTTTCTCACCTGCTCCTCACTTTGAACATTTTTGTGTTACCATGGTTCACGCCAAGAGATCACGGACTGTTAGATTTTGTTATATTTGACTCGATGGGGAAAAAAATCACATGGAGGAGGATTATTGGTAGGCAACCTTTAGCAACAATCTGATGGACAGTACTGATGATGACTTTTTTTTTTCTTCTGTATTTTGCCAAGTTTCCCCCTGTATCCTTTCTAACTTCCAGTAGTGCTGAGCCATCCATAATAGATTTTATTTTTTCCTTTTTTTTTTTTTTTTGAGTACAACAGAGCAGTTGAACCACTCTTGGAGCTCCAGGATGCCACGCTCTGCCTGCACCTTTCACTGCAGTCTTACTATGCTTTCAGAATTTGCTTTAAAACTTTTTCCCCTAATTTTTTTTTAAGCAAAGTTACTGCCAATATTATTAAAAATATACATTAGGAGCTCAGCAGCACCTCTCATTGGATTGTTGCCATAGTGGCCCTTGGTTAACCAAGAGGCTGGGTGAATCATGGCCTGATGAGATCTTGTTGAGTCCTCAGGAAGCACTCTCTCCATCCCTCTCCCTCTTTACTTCTGATTTCCTGCAGCGACTAGCCTTCTCTCCCCCAACACCCACATATCAGCACCTCTCACAACAGTGGACTCACTTCCTGCATTTGGTCTAACAGCGGTGCATGGAAGCTCTTTGCCAAGACCCTCCTTCCCCAATCCATTGCGGACTGCGGTTTTTGACCTTGTTTTTTGAGCATGTAACACTTTGTTTGACTGGGGTGTGTATAAAGGTAATGACATGCATTTAGTATTCAAACTGTTGTGGATTTACTGCATTTTCACATCATGCAGAATATTCTTAACAGTCGATTAAACCTTCAAGTTTTATGTTTATCTCTTTGTTCTCCACGGTCACGACCTCTACTACCTGCTCAAACTGAAGTATTACAGGACAGTGTTTTTGGCAACCCTCCACGTCGAGAGCGTGGCACACAGTGGGACTGTTGATGTAAGAACAAATGGGGATGAACTGCAGCACTGGATCCGCTCCCTCTCTACCAGGAATTGCCACAGAGGCCGAAGCATTGTACAATGTCTTACTGACATTTTTTTTTTCTTTTTCTTGAATTGGGAGAGTTTCAAGTGGAGAGAGCTAGATGTTGCTTAAGCTTCATTGGAAACGTTTCGTTTTCATCCTCTGGGCAGACTCTTGGCAGCTGGTTTGGGATCCTGATACGTGTCAAAAGGTCATCGCAACCTCAAGGGCCTCGAAATGATATCAAATCTCACACTTTATGATTTCTCTTCATTATGTGTATGTATATATAAATATATTGTGTGTTTATATTCAATATAGAACATACACACATGATTGGCACACCAACTGCGCATGTGTTAAACATGTGCTGTGTGCTATGGTTGAAAGACACTTGTCAGCTGTGGTTTGCTGTACACTGGAGAAAAGATGTACTATTCATTTTCCCTACATGAATTTAATCAGTAATAAACATTTTAAAAGAATAAATATTTGACACATAATGACTGATCTCATTTGTCAGCGGTTTGAGGCTCAGGCCCAACTTGAGTTTAAACCTGTGTCTTTTTATTTTTGCCTTTCTCTGAATAAAATCTTAATGGGAGAGAGTGTGTGTTATGGTCTCTGGAAAATCTGTTACTACTGTGCGACTGCTATGTTGGCTTATTCGTATTCATTTCGAGGATGTTTAGGGCCGGTTAAGGAGCAATGAGTGTCAAAGACAGTTGCAGTCAAAAGGCAGCAGATGTCATCTTTAACATCATTACTAACCTCATACCTGTTTGCTTTTCCAGTACGGCTCGCTTCTCTTGTCACTGTGAAGTAATGAGATAGGTTTGATTATTTTCTTCAAATTAAATGTTTTTCTGCTTTGTAAGATCGGTCTAGTTTGTCGTGCTCTGTATGTCTGACATGCTGTGAGACAATGAGCTGATTGGTCAGTCAGCCAGTGAGTGTGCTTTTCTTTTTCTTTTTTGGACAAGTCTATTTCATGTTTCTTGCTGCATCTGGTCATATGGTAATTTTATGCTTCAGCAACTGAATCCCCATTTAATGTTATTTTATCATGCGTTCATATCTTTGGGGGGAACCCAAAAATTGACAAATACCCGTTGATCCGATTGATCTATTTTTCACTGTCAGGCTGCCGGTGTTGGTGCAGAGCCAGTTCAGCTATGGAGCTTTTTGAGAATCAAACATTACAGGGAGGTGTCACTTCATGGATATCTGGGCCGGCAGGAAGTTGTTTATTCTACTGAACTTTGATCTTTCTTGTATTAAAAAAAATGTTGTGAAAGCTTTCCGAAAACTCCCTTTTTCCTTCTGTTTTATTCTTAGTGTCCTCACATTTAAGCAGTAACACGTCCAGCTCTGAGAACCACAGGAAGAAAGTGTCTGGATTTCTTGTCCAAGTCAGTGGAGTCACGTTGATTGTAAAGTATTTATTCGTACAAAAAAAGAAAAAAGTCTTAAGAAAATTGCATGATTAATATTTTGAATAGTTCGAAGCATTTTTGTAACTGAAACAGTGCCTTTAGTCATGGGTGAATGGAAGCACTCACATGGAGCACAATGGGCCCAACAAAAGTACTAGATTCCCAAACAACATCTGCCCAAGGAGACACGAGCAAAGGAAAAAAAACACAGTGGCATTTCTGTGTCTGCCTCTGCACACACACTCGATCCACAGTGGCAGCAGCAGGATGTTTACCACAGAGACACAGCACATGGTGTTTTAAAAATGCTTTCAATTGGAAGTCAATGAGTACAGTTTCTGACAGTCTTGAGGAATGAGTACAGTCAACCAAGAAAAAGAACATGATGCTGACAGGACAGAATATGGTACACAGTATGCAGTATTCTCTCATTTACAACACACAAAAACAAACAAACTACAGTCTGGTGATGGCAGGAGTCATTCAGCTAAAAAATATAAATACCAACACAAATTTGAAGGCCCACTTCCTGAATCAATCCACCATCACACGTTCTACTTATTACTGCCAGGAGGGAGAACATGTTCTGTACTGTGGAGTTTCTGGTCACATATCAACAAACAGAACAGGGAGAGAACTTTCTGATAAGACACCCCTTAGTGCAGAGCTCTTTAAAGGCGGCATTAAAGGTCAACAAACTGTTAATTCACAGAAAATGTGCCAGAAACTGGCAGCCCTCTCTTCAGGCTACTGATGTTAGTAATGAAGATTTTTATCTCATTATACTCAATTTATTTGTTTTTAACTGAGTCATCTTATGATCTAAACACACAAGTACCAGAAGCAAGTTCACATTTTTAGCAAAATGACAGTCTATTCCTATATTAATAATTTCACTTTTACAACTCAATCAGTGCTCATAACAAATCCATAAAGCATTAACAGGCAAGTTACTGACAGTTAAACAATTCATATGGGATGCCTTATCAAAAAGTGGTACCGTGAACTGTCACATAAACTGATCTGGGTTGATGAATTTAAGGGCCTCTGACAACTGTGCATATGATGCAAAGCTTAGATTGTTTGACTTCTGATCTCCTGGAATTAATTTGACTGGATCTACATTTCTCACAACCTCTACTGCATGCCACACCAGAAAAAAACAAAACAAAAAAAGCACAGTCAACAAACAACAACATACAGGTATATTTCTCTCTACAAAAAGATTTTCATTCAAAAGTTACACATTTTTTCTTATAAATATATCAGTTTCATCCAAGTCTGTTTGACTTCTTTTTATTAAAAAAATCATTCTTTGGGTTGATTCTCCCCAACAACCAACTGAGACGACACAAACACATCTGCATAGGTTTGCACGGCTGCATTAGACATGAGCTCAAACACGGACGGACACGAGAGACGTCACTGTGCCACGGTGAGAGTCATGCCATGCATTTCAGGTCAACACGTGCTGTTTGACGACAGATGCCACCTAAAGAAAAAGGAAGCCCGCGGCTGAGAAATCAAAGTGCCCGTGAAGTACTGAAGCAATGAGAATGGAGGTAGAACTTTTCTATTAGTGGTGAACGCCGAGCACAGCAGCAGATGCTGACCACTGCAGCGGAAGCTTTGTGTAGTTACTGTACACCGACATGCCTCTAACAACATGAATTCAACACATTATTGTCGAGAAGTTGATGAGCTTTCTGCACACAGTACTTTCTTCTCAAGCTGATGTAAACATGTTGAAAATTTGGTCAACTAGGAAGATGGCTGACATCACAGGGACAACGTTCAACAGTAGATTTTCATCCAAAAAAAATTATACATTTTAAATCTTAAATATAGCATTAAATGTAGAAAAATAACAGCTGGACAGACTTTGTAAGTTACTTGAGCTCCCCAAAGGTTTATTCAGATATCAGAGATGAACATGGAGGCCTGACTGAGGTCAAAGCAAACAGAGTCGACTAAAAAGCGCCAGCTCTTTATACATATGTATTTCGATCCTTGTCATCTCTGGTATGGAAACTACAAACTTACACTAACAAAAAAAAAAGTGTTGCAAACTGGGATTTGTTAATTACAAAAAACTCCTAGAGGGGTGAGATGAAAAGAGTACTGGCTGCATTATGGGAAACGTAGGATTCGGGTTTCTTCTGCTGCTTTGAATTGAAAAATAATTGTTTTAAAGCTGCACCAACAGTTTATTTTGAGGCAAATGGAACTAGCTGCAAATACAGCAAAGCACATAATGTCACATTTTAAAGCTGCTTGGCAACTTGATCGCATCCCCGAGGCTGAAAAAGCAGTCCCAAAAACTACAATTCCTGCAGCAGTCGCTTGAGGTTGGCTCCAAAACCGAGCGATTCCCACAGAATCTCATTTCAGTGTACATTAAAATGCACGTCTGCAGCCTGGTGCAAGAATATTTTGACCTCTATAGACAGTTCCCCTCTTCATAGCAGCTCTAAGGTGGGTGAATTTGTTTTGGAGGCTGAAAGTCAGGGATGTGGTCACTCTGACTGGCAGACGTGCTGACACAGGCAGCTGTAGCCTTTAGCTGGATACTATAGGCTTCTTTGTGGTTTAACTATTAAGCTATATATTTCTATAAAAATATTGCTTAGTGCAGCTTTAATACTGTATGCTGTTTTGTAATATGCCTTTAAAAGGTATCTTTTGTCACTCTGATTGAGCGTTTGGATGTTGGGCTATAACAATAGCCAGGTAAACAACACTCTGTATTCCTGATACATCAAGCCTCATGTTCCCCTGAACAAATGAATAAACCTGAGAGATCACACGGGCTGCGTGGTGCATCTTTGTTCTGTACCTGCAGGATAGCTTTCATATTCTGTCACGTCTTAGAGTATTTAGACTTCTAGCTCTCTCCTACTGTACATATATTTTTTTGTGGTCCTGCTTGGTCCCATGTATCCGCCTGTCTTTCCCCAGACTCCTTGGCCTGATAACTGGGATGCATACAGTAAGAGTTAGTAGATAGTGTTCCTTCTCTACAGAGTTGGCAGTGGGGTACTTGAGATTGTTTTAGGCACTACAAGGAAACCTCCCCTTCCATTTTGTGACCCTGTTCATGCTCTGTAACACCAATAGCTTTCTATGTGAGGGGCTGAAGCCAAAGCCTCACTCACTGTCAGCAGTCACCAATTAATCAGTAAGGAGAAGAATAATGGGACAGATAAAGTGCAAAATGACCCCCCCCCCCTAAAAAAAAAAGCCTCAGTGTGCATGTGCCACTGCCTGTCTTTGGCTGTGTTTTTACCCCCTGTGTTGTGATGTCACTACCCTCCTTCTCCTGCACCTCATCCATCTCTGCCTGTCTGCCGGGCTCGGGGCCAGCACAATAAGGTTCAGTTCTTTTTGAAAAAGAGAAAAGTCTCTTGTCCCGGTCGGAGATGCGATGAGCTCGTCTTGAGGACTGACCCCCATGGGTTATGGACGAACCCGACAGGGAGGTAGCAGCTGAGCGCCACTCGTCCTGGTGCTTGTCCATCAGCTGCTGGTCAATCACTCTGTGCATATCATCCTAAGGGCAGAGAGGTGAGTGAGTGAGTGAGTGAGTGACAGGAAAGAAAGGTCCCACAGACCGCTGAGATGTTACAAGCAGTTCCACTGAACAAGTTACCTGTTGGACACACCAAAATCACCTTTCACCTGTGGTAGATCACTTGAACCTTATTACACTGCAATAAAGAGTAGTTTTCCCCTCAGAATAAATTATTTAAATGCTTTTTAAGAGGCCTGCATACAGAAAATTATTCAGTAATTCACAAGACAAAGTAAAAAGGGCCAAGCCAGGATGAAAAACAGACTTTTAACATGTTGTATATGAATCCACTGATCTGAACAGCACCAAATGCTTTAACATAAGAGGTGCTAGTTATTCTTAGTTGTTGTTATGGTGTAAAGCCACCAGAGGGCGCTGGCAAGTTGGAAACAATTGTGGTTTCAGACTGACAACTACACTTCATATCTACAAACACAATTCATTTATCCCTTAATGTCACCAACATGCAGTACCACAAATATTACCATATACATACTGCGATCTGTATTTCTGAAAGGGCTGCTCTCTATACACATAAGCTGACCAGAGGCCTAGCCTTCTTAAAAAAAGACACATGCAAGTGTAACTAGAGAGGAGACGAACATGTGGAAAGAGGGGGTGGCGGGTTTAGATGGTTCTCTGTGCTGGTTAATGGTTTCAGATGGAAAAAGAGCTGAAATGGGCATTTCTCCTGGCAGGGAATGGCTCAGCAGTGACAAGTTTAGTTGGTGCAGGGTGAAACAGTGAGATGGCACTGCTTGGGCTCACCTCTAAGGCAGGAGGGGGGGTGGGTACCACAGGGAAGAAAGGGTGGTACGGAAGCTGAGAAAGGCCACTAGATCAGAAACCACAAGAGCCAAACAGTAAAGAGCCCTGAGGAGGCAAACTGTGGGTAGGGAGAAGAGAGGAAAGAGCAGCTTGTTACAGATAAAGGGGAGGGGAGGGAACACACACACACACACACACACACACACAAATCTAATAAAGTACTATGTAATAGTCTTGAATCACCCCTCATTTTTTTATATCTTGATAGGAAAATGGGAAGCCGGTGAAGCGCTTTATTGAAACACATGCGTGCAAACGTACACAAAATACAGTCTTTAAGGCATAAACACAGTTTGTACTAACAAGCTTTAAAGTCAATATTTGGTGTGACCACCTTTATTTTTCAACACAACCTGAACTCTCTCTTGATATTTCTTTAAGTAGTCTGCAGAGATGGTTCTCCAGGCTTCTTGAAGGACATTTAAAGCTCTTCTCTGGACGCTGGCTGCCTTTTGTTTTGCCTTCTGTCAAAATGATAATGGCTTTGACTTAAATAGCACTTTTACAATTTGGTGCACTATTCATTCACACCTCAATTATACTTGGTGGTGGTAAGCTACAGAAGCGTGGCTGCCAATTTGTGTCTACGGCCCCTCCAACCACATTTAGGCAATGTGGGTTAAGTGTTTTGCCCAGGGACACAATGACAGCACACGCTCAGGCGGGGACTCGAGCCCGCAACCCTCCGGTTGCGAGGTGAGCACCTACCCACTGCCACCCTGAAATGATCCTGCACTGCTTCAATAATGTTGAGATCAGGGCTCTGGGGAAGCCAGTCAATTCAAAATTCCTTCAATTTTGAGAAGATCTCCAACAGTACTGGGTGAAATGTAGCCCTAAACCATGACACTGTGTTTTACAGATGGTTGTAGACACTCACTGTTGTGCCTCTATCCTGACAACCTCCATATGATGAAGATTTGAACTGAAAACTTCAAGTTTGGATTCATCACTCCATCAGACCTGTTGTCACTGATTTTCAGTCCAGTTCTTGTGTAGTCTGGCATAGTTTAGTCTATGCCTGTCAAACTGTGTTATTGTTGACATTTTTCACCAATTCAACTAAAGAAATGGGAACAAATGATATGTTTTTGCAACAGACTGTGCCTTTTTTTACACTTCAAAAATCCTGGAGTATTGCTCAAGTATTGCTCAAGACCACTTGAAAAAAAGTACAAGAAAGTTTGGCTGCTTGGAAGCAAAATATAAAGAAATGATGACGCAAGACTTTTGCACAGTAGTGTATGTTCCATTACTTTCATCCATCACAGATGAGAAATGGACACTCCCCCTCTGCAGTTAACTGAGTAGTTAGTTTGTATACACAGATGCTGTAAGTGAGGTACAGTGAAGAGAGGGGCTATGGGGCAGAGTCATTTCATTCTTGTATAACTGTATCTAAAGTTGTCTGAAGATAATTCACACTTCATCTGGCATTTATTTAAATTATGTTTTTAAAATGAGCTATTCCAAAAGTATTATAAATATTGAATATAGCCTTTGACTCACCTGCCAAGCCTCCAGCTGCTGTGACAAGTTGAGCTTCTGCTGGATGGCATCCAACAGCTGGCTATTCAGAGACATGATGTCTATTTTACATTTGGCCAGCTCCATTTCCACTGCTTTCTTCCTGCAAGACACACGCATGCAAACACACACACACACACACAAATCTGAATGGTCACATACAAACTCAGCTACATAATAGCAATTACTCATTGAAGGAATAAGTTGATTTCTCTTCACAGTTATAATGAATATAAGCTGTTTACTTCATCACCTCTGCGTTGAAAATTAAAATGAATCAAAACTCATAATGAACTAAATGAATGAATGCAAACCCCTGTTGAAGGACTAAAGCTAGATGCAGAATCACACCATCTTACTTGGCTATGGCATCGTCTCTGTCTCTGATAGCACTCTGGAGCTGCTCGCTGGGCTCTCGAACTTCAGCCATTGTCCTCATTCGCTCGTTCTCTTCTCGGAGAGAGCACATTTCTACAGAGAGCAGCGCCACCTTCAGGTCACACAGAAAGAATGAGAATGAAAAATGTCTGAGAGATTCAGGCCTCATACGTTTAAGAGTGCACACAGGCTCAAATGGCAAAGTTAGACAGCGTGATGCTCATGGGCGAGATATTT
The DNA here is from genome assembly GCA_024447675.2 of Pterophyllum scalare. NCBI lineage: Eukaryota > Metazoa > Chordata > Actinopteri > Cichliformes > Cichlidae > Pterophyllum > Pterophyllum scalare. The sequence goes on from JAMQGT020013262.1 coordinate 67,689, forward strand.
AGTTGACCTAGTTCGACAGGAGATGGAGTGCGTGTGCCGCTTGTTTTGTGTAAATCATGCAAGATGGCATTTCAAACCCACAGGAGGGCGTGAGCTGTCCTGGCAGAAAGAAGACAAGGTTGAAGCAGTGTCCTACATTAGAGAGAAACATGCATCAAACTCACACTGACGCACAAAAAGTGAGGACTAAATCTGCTGCACTAGATCGTCTGAGTGTTCTTGAGAGCCTCCTCAATGCAAGATTATTATTCCACCCAGAAAGACTGAAAATGATCTTGAATTAATGACCTCTCCTAAATCTGCTATATAAATCTTTGGCTGGCGTTCACATACATGATGCACACAGAGGGATGTTTTACCTGATTGTGCAGCTGTAGCAGCTCCTCTTCTTTGCTGCGTGTTTTGTCCTGCTCTGCTTCATACAGCTCTCTGACTTCCCGCAGCTCTTCTCCCAGTTTCCTCACCTGCTCCTCCAGAGCCTCCTCATCACTACGCCGAGAGCCCTTTCCACACAAAACACACATTACATCACGACTAATGTCAACATGATTGGAAGTGATGCGTAAACTGAGGTGAACATCGCCTGTAAATAAAAGCAGAGTAGTGGGACAACCCGAATAACAAGCAATGGAACCGAACCTAATCATTGTCTTAGGGAGAGCTTAGTTAAGAAAAGTTGGTTTGATAGTTTACAGCAGCGGCACACCGGTCCAAGAAGGGACAGACAAGGTGCTGGAGAGGCCACAGGACTTAACAGTCATCAAATCATTATCATAGATTTTGGAAATGCTCTGGGACGTCCCATTTCTGGACGGCAATTAGGAAAAGTTTTTGTGTTGCCTCTTAAACACTTTTAATAATAAATGCTAAAATGAAATTAGAAAACCCACTCAGGAAACAAACTGAAACTGAAATGAAAAAGAAAAGAAAACCAAGAATTAAAAAAAGAAAAGATGAAAATGAAAACTTCAAAAATTTAAAAACTTTGGTCTGAAAGAACGAGACGAGTCTTTTTCTTTAATAGGAAAATAAAAATATAAGACAGAAGGAGGTCAAAATGTACTTTGCCTCAGTGACTACTCCTAAAGTACACCTAAAATATGCATATGTGTGGTATGTATAATCTATTAATAGACTTAAGAGTTCTTCTGATATTAGCATTCATTTCTTTATATTTTGCCAGGAAAATTGGAAATAGGTGCATTTTAATGAAACTTGTGCAAATATACTTGCAAATACAGCATATAAGGCAAAAACAGAGTTTGTACAATTCTGACGAGCTTGAAAGCAAATTTTTTATGAGAATTTTACTCTTCAAGACAGCCTGAACTTTCTTAAGCAGCTTTCATTAAGTAGTACTGATACTATTTTATGCCTGTCAAACTGTGTTATGTTTGACAGTTTTATAGATTCAACTAAAGAAATTAGAGCAAGTGATGTGTTTGTGTGACAGGCTGCTAATAACAAAGTGTCTAAAGAAAGGGTTTAAAATTGGTTCTTTACTAAGTTGTCTGTTGTGTGTAGACACAACACTGGTTCATCCCTTAAGTGAGGTGCTTTTGTTATGCTTGAAGGACTCATGGGTCAGTGTTCAGTGGCTTAACAAACAAAGAAGCATTCCTCTGAAAATGGTCAGGCACAGCCTGGAGAATTATTGATGAAGACAAGGGTGGCTCAAGACTTTTGTACAGTACTGACACAGAACATAACGCATAACTGTGCTGATGTGTGATTTCCTGGTTTCTTTGACTCTAACAAAACCACAGAAATAGTTTTTCCTATGATCATCATTAAATTACTGGTAATTATCTCACTTTTCTGAGGTAACACCTAATGTTGGTCTAACAGCAACAATGCTGATCACCAGTGTGCTGCTCATTACCGTAGACTCATTGCCATCTAGCAGATTCTGAGTTAGCCTCCGCAGCTCTAGCAGGCTGGTGTGGAGGCTCCCAGTAGGCACATCCTTGGCTGAGGAAGTCTCCGAGGACTCGTCCATGGAAGAGTCAGTGGACAGCGCCGAATCCGTGACGTCGTTTCCCCGCAGATGAGAGCAAAGCGAGCGAACTTCGCAGTAGGCCTCCCATAGCTGAAGACGCAGCTAAACAGCCGAGAGAGCACAAAGTGTTTAGATATTAGTCACCCGCACCCCTGATGCTCACAGCGGACTAAAAAAAACTGTGTGGACACAATCAGACAGTCATAAACATCGCTACCTGCTCCCTCTCCTGCTCCTGCTCCTCCTGCTCCATACTCTGCTCTATCTCACACAGCAGGCTGGAGGGGTGAGGGGTAAGAGTTTGGAGGCTGTGCTCCTCCGTCAGCTCCTCCAACCTAGCAGCCAGTTGCCGGTGGGATACCTGGACCTCCTGGAGCTCCAGCTGGCTTTGTCGCAACTGGACACAAAAGAGGTGTTAACCTTGGACTTAACAGCACTCAGTAGAAGAACTAATTTAAAAGAGATCTGGTAATCTAACTTCCAGCTCTATATTTTTATAACTGGGCTCTACTAGAGTAGCTCTGCATGATTGATAGTTCAAAATAATCTTTATTTATCCTATACTGGGCTTTGTACAGACCATCAGTTCCTCCACTGTCTGAGACAAGCTGCTTTACACCCCTTTAAACCAACATTTTGATTGATCTGATTGGCTAATTTATAACAATAGTAATAAGTACTATCTACCAAGGTGGTACTATTCCCAAAGCTTCATTTATGGGTCTGTACCTGGAGGTCCTTCTCATGACACTGCTTCTCCAGCACCAGTGTCCTCTCTCGGAGCTCGTCCACAGTATTCTGCAGCAGCTCATTCTCCTCGAGCATGGCGTGCACCCGTTGCTCCAGCTCCATCTTCCTGTCTGACAGCATCTTAATCTAACATTTCGAACAGTGCCAGTTAGATAAAGTGCACTGGGAAACAGTCGTTAAGTTTAGTATCCCAGGATTGCTCAGATTTCCTGGTCAATAGCAAACAGATGGGCAGCGATGAACCTGTTTTCCCTGTCTCTGAGGAAAACTGAGCTCTTACACAAGATTAAAAAAAACTCCCACTGGCCTAAAGAATGTTTGTTGCCTAGCAAGGGTGTTGGGATTGGTTGCCACCCTCGTCTTCAGGAATGTTTGGACGATACTTCAGCATCTACACAAAGCTTCATGTCAGTTTACTCCTTACCCATCCTGTGCAATGGCCTTTTATTACAGGAGTGGCACAAAATATACTTCATGAATTGTCTTCCCTTGCAGCTGCCTGAGCAGCTTTACCAATTAAACAAACAGCAGCTCTGTTCAATTTTATCCCTCCTGCTTCTGACCTATATCTGGTAACCTACTTCACAGCACAGGGGCTTTCATGCAGATCACTTGTTTTTATGAGAATATGAATATCAGCATCTACATGATCAGGTTCTGGAATATTCTGGGTTCTGAGATAGTTTCTGATTTCACAGAAATAGGCCAAAAAGCCATCAGTCATCAGGCACATGTCATCTAAAAGCAAAGCACTGGAAAAGTGGGAGCACCCAGACATTGCAGCATTTCTGCTAAATATAGAGCAGGAGCCTTTTCTCCCAATTATAGCACAGGCTCTGCAGTCTGGGTGTTTTCTCCCTGGCTTTGAAGAGAAGCTACAGGAAAATCTGAGCGCTTACATTAGAGACATATCCAGCATTTCATACATGACACTACAACACAGCTCATGCTCTGATTAAAAAAGTATGTTTTTCATGCTCTTCCTCAGGAAACAGGGATTGGCAAATACGCGGCACACACCACATATAAAATGATGACCTATTAAGGTTATGTAAGGTGAAAAGAGTCAGCATAAAATTAAAAAATCTTCTAAATGATGTTACTTTGCCCCATCATCAAAACACATGAGAAGCAGTTGCAAAAATCAAAACAAATAATGGTGCCATCCCTGTTCCTATTGCTATACAAGGTGTTCCATGCAGCATGCAATCTGGCTGAGAGACGGTGCAGGGGAACCACTCACTTCTAGCCCTTGCTGCTCCAACCAAGAAGGAAGGAGGGTGAGGGAAGGAGGAAATGGTGAGGAAAGACACAAAAGATAAAGAAAGCAACATTTGAAAAAATCCCGCAAGAGCGCCAAGTTCAAAGTGAAGATCATCCTCTGAGGAAAAAAATAATTTGTCAAGGGAGGACTTTATCATTAGTGCAGACGTTAAAGCAAGACTGTGACTTTTATTGAACAGGCCGACCCTGTGGCTACAGGTGGTGATTACAAGATAATGGCACACTGGCTCTTTAGAGTCATCATCATTAGGCAAACAAAGTGAGTGGACTGAATGTCAGATAAACAGCATCATTTATACCTATCTACCTCATGCTTGATTACACAAAACTAATGATGTATCTCAAGTCTTGCACTCCAACACTTCCACTCGCTATTTTGAATGCATAAGTGTGTTCACATCACAGACTGGATATAAAAGATGAACCGTGATGTCACTCGCTGTTTCCATTGTGAAGCCTCAGGTAAGGCATGCAGTGGCTTCACCTTACACACTTTATCTATTTTCTTATGTACATGCACTGGCCACCAACAGTTGCACAGATACACTCCAGGTGGGCTCTCAACGAAATGCACTCTTGACCTCTTGCATGATAAGTGCCCTTGTTGCAAAGACAGCTTTTTTTTCTCTCTAATTTCTATTTTATAATTTTATATTTGATATTTTACTTTTAAATTGGTACCATGACACCAATTCTCAATGGTGTCATGTAATGCCCAGCAATTGTACTTTTATTACTCTACTAGACTTTTCTTGTCTTCACAGCCAGCTCAGCCATGTCATTGGAGCATCCTGAGCAGCAGCATCACTCTCTGACCTGCTTTTACTGGTGACAGAGGGATAACAATAGTTTGCCCCAGCCTTGTCTATGTTTGTCATGGACTAGGCTACTACAACATGTCAGTACAGTCAAACATAAGCAATAATAGCCTAACATTATTCAATTCAATTCTATTTTCAATTCTGTTTTACTTATATAGTGCCAATTCACAACAACAGTTGCCTTGAGGTGATTTATATTGTAAGGTAAAGGCCCTACAATAATACAGAGAAAACCCAACAATCAGGAAAAACTCCCTTTTAACAGGAAGAAACCTCCAGCAGGGCCAGTCTCAGGGAGGGTCGAGCCAACTGCCAAGAGGGGGTGATGGGAGAGAGACAAGACGAAAGACATATTGTGGAAGAGAGTCAGAGGTTAATGTAAAAAAACACAAAAAGTGAAAAGAGGTGAGTGAGAGAGAAACACTCCGTGCATCATGGGAAGCCTCCAGCAGTCTAGGCTGAACTGAGACACAGAAAGTCTGTGGCAGCAAAATGTTGAGCGTACTGAATTAGCATGGATGGATGAATATTACTTTATTTAAAAAAAAATTGTACAGTTTTGCTTTAACTTGCCTTGAGAGCTGACGCCACCCTAGATTTCTTGCTAAATAGCAATTCCTTCTAATAGGCAACATCATTTTTGAAACTACCTTTGAAAGTACCTAGAGGTATGCTCCTGCTAGAAGTTGTGTTCAGCTTTAGTGGGACTCTTCTCAAGCTGTGAACATTCAATCAACTGTGCTTGTTATGAAGTAATGTACACAGAAGACGGGGTACACACTGAGACTGACCTCAGCCTGTAGAGTCTCTAGTCGTGTCATGTGCTGGCGTGTAGACATACTCTTCTCCCTGAAGTCATCCCGTAATGAATGGACCTGAGTGGACAGCTGCCTCTCCACCTCTGCAGCCTGGACAAAGACAGGTAGAAAAGGTGGGACAGAAATTGAGCTTAACAGGTGTCTGCTTTTACTTTGAAAGAACAACTCACCAATTTAGCAGTGCAAAAAATGTTGTTCATGTAGGTGTTGTTCATGGTAATATTGACGTAAAAATTAAATGTTAAAGTGCTACAGAATTTGATAACTTAAATTAGAATAATGCCACAGCAACTCTTTTGTCTGTTCTCCCCTACGGTGACTCATTGTAGTCTAACACATGCAGACACTCAAACACATTGCTGTTCAGTTTGCATTCGCACTGTGTTAGTGACACTGACATGGTGTAAATCAGCCCTCCCCAGTCCGTTCTGGTAAATGGTGCATTTAATAGCTGGTTCTCTAAAAGCACAAATTCACCCACAAGTCATGGCCCTTGCTAAAAGCCTTAAACAAAAATGATCTACTCGCTATTTGTGCAATCCAGTGAAGCGGCAGCCTTAGTGCATCACCAGAGCTTATTGGACAGGTGGGATCAGACCACACAGAGCCAGGCTGAGCATCATTAGCATAAAGCTGCACTCAGGAAGCTACAGTTTGCATTATCATCACTGCCATGGCAACAGCAAAATCCTAAAAAGCATGCCTTACGGTTCTCAGGAGAGGCTGAACATGGAGTAAATACACCAACAAAAAACTAGAAGCAGGAAATGTTGTGTTTAAATGATCATGTTTGCTTTGTTTTCCGCTTTTAAACAGTGAGCACTGAATCAAAGTGAAGATGACATCAATATGATTAAAAGCCTCTAGGTGGCACTACACACTGCTGCAGCATTCTGAGAAGATCACAGAGCCATGAAAGGGCTCAACAGCTGGGGCGTACATACATCAGGCCACTTTTGTTCACTTCTGTTTCTGAAGCAACACTCTTTGTTCTTTGGGGAGCTTCTGAGGACAAACTCCCATTCTGACCCTTCCTGCTCGGTCATTCTGGGGGTCCACTCTGAACAGTAACTTACAACACAACACAGTGGATGCACTATGACTACTCTTTCATTTCTACTACTTGCCTGCAAAGGCCTGTTCAGCTATAACAAATCAGTTTGTCATCCACCTGCTGCTGTAGTGTTATTCCAAAAAGGACTCGCTTCAGCATCTCATGAAAAAAAAATCCTAATTTTGTTAAGATACCATATTTATAATAAGGTTATATAACTCACAGCACTGTGGATAATTAAATATTCTTTCCCTGCATCCATTAGAGGTAGATTAAATAATGACAGCAGAAACTACTATTTGATCCCAACTGACTCCAAAAGTTTAATCACTTTTAAGTTGGGCAAGCACCACCTCTTAACTTTCTGAGCAATCCTACCAACAAGTAGAAGAACTGAACCGATCCCATGACCTCCTTAGAAGAGGGAATGAACCTAAGAGATGATTAAACAATAATATTGTTTCTTCTAGGTTTATTTATTTGTGTGTCAACTTTACATCTAGTACTTATAGCAGGTTAAACACAGAATTGAAAACAAGCATACTGTGTGTACTGTGCCCTAATACAGGAACTGTACTGCTTTTATAAATCTAATCATTGAGGTAAATGTGAAACTTAATAAATATTCCAGCAGTAACTGAGACAGTGTGGAAAAGATCAGGTGAACTGTTTTGGTGCAGAGATTTTGTAACAAAAACCTTCTTTACACACTTGGAGACTCTTTAGCTCTTCAGAAAGCTGGCGTCAAACTGTGGTCATGTTTACTGGAATTAAATAAAAGTACACCTTTTTCAAACAAGATAAAAGAAAACAGACTATGGGATATGTCATTCCAAAAAAAATGCTCCATAACCTGCTGAGATAAAAAGGAAGACACTAAGCTATAAGAAATGGCTGTATGGCTGAACCTTTAGAGGAGTGTGAAAACCCAGCAGAGAATTATCATCAGTTTGTCTCTGACCTTAGGTCAGTGTTTTATATTACTATGAGCTAATGTCTCCAAGGCATTCCATTTTCACTTAAAGATCCCAAATCTGCATTTCTTTATGAATGCTCCATGGTGTCTTTGAGTGGGAAACAGATGCTGTTAGCGGAAGCCAGTGCAAGCAGGTCAATGACATCTGACCCACTGGCCCAACAATCTGACAGATTGAAATCATGCCGGAAAACCACAGAGTTGACCGAGAAGTTGCAAACTTAATCGGTGCTTAAAATCCTCAGATTCCAGATCGAGTATTATCAGCATGACGGAAGAATTGGAGGGAAAAAAAATCATAAAAATCAGACTGCTGCGACCGAATCCAGGGCAGCAAAGTAGGGCTGAGCAGAGAGGCATGGTACTGTAAAGCCTCTTAACTCTGGACATCACTTCCAGCAAATACTCTACATTTACTTTTCCAAAAGTGACAGGAGGAGGAGGAGGAGTCATTGCTGCTGATTCCATTTCAGGCTCTCTGTGTGGGATCTGATTCAGGTGCATCAAGGGTCTTGGGTGGCACAAGCTGGCATCAAACTATCAGTATCCTTGTGCCATTCTGTAGAGCACATTCCCATAGTAACAACACACAGGGTTTCAATTTGCATGTCACTCTGGTTGTCATAGCAACCACTGAGAAGTGGGATTGGAGGAGCTGCGACTTGGGGTCTCGGTACGTCTGGTATTTTCCTCATTCTCTTTCACAGAGTGCTGTTCCTTCCATGAAAGGAGGAACCCTACATCTTAAACAGTTGCATAACAAATCCTACGTGACAATACACGAGGGCAGCAGCTTCCTTGGGCTGGCGCAGGTGTTAAGTGCTCAAGCAACTGCTCCATATAGTGTCAGCTGATGGATGGACAGAGTCTAAATACAGGAGTTTAACTGGATCTTGTGTGAGACTGGTGTGAGAATAATGAGGCCACACACATACACAGCACAGGATGTCAGATTTCTGCTTCACTCATTCAAAAATATTAACTTCGACTGTTAAATTGTAGCAAATGACTAGAGAAAAAATTACTTCTCCTGCATAACCTCAGATATACAACATTCATGACTGACTGATGCCGTGTTTGGATGTAAAGGGAAGGAGAATCGACCACAGCCATAAAGGATGCAGACACTTTTTTGCCAGCATCAGTGCACCCCCCAGCTGTCTCAGAGCCTGTGTGATAATGTAATTACAGAAAGGTCCTTTTCCTGCTTGTTCACTCTGATCAGATTAAGTCCAATGAGACTGGCTGTCCTGACACTCAAGACCAACAGAAACCAGCTAGTACCTCCTGAATCAGTGAGAACCTATTTTCTGGGTGCACTGAAGATAATGTATAGTATTAACAGTCAGTCCTGGACTTACTCAAACACACACAAACATAGTGCACAGACAGATGAAAAACAATGGGGGGCATTTGTACCCACCCAGCATAATTTGTGACAGCCGAGGTGAAGGCTATTTTTTATTATCATCTTTGCCCAAATACCAGTGTTACCCGCTGTTATTAATTAAGTAGAGTATGGATTGAAGTTGTTTTGGTTCCTGACTTAATGCACACATCAAGACTACTAGCTTGGATTATAGCTAATCCCTTCAGCACCGTATCTTACCCGTTGAATTACATCACTTCCTTTGATGTGCCCTGCCTTCTCAAGGTCATCTCACTGTAGCCAATTGAAAAGAGTCTGTTAAGAGCTGATCCATGAGTTGTTAAAACAGCAAAACACTGTTTTCTGTAAGTCAAATATCTGCCTGTAAGTTTTACTTTTAAAATCTTCCTCTGAAAAGCTGGCAGTTCTGTGTAGGTAAGAAAAACTGACTTTTTAGTCTAATAAATAAAAGCATTAATCATTAAATATGTAGCATTTGATATAATAACAAAATCTAAAATCAACCTGCAAATATAATTAAAAGGCATTTTGAACTTATTATTTCTGCATTACTTTTTAAAAATATTTGCTTTTATGTTTAGTTAATCAAAATATTTATGTTTTATTGACTAATGGGTCAAATTTTGATCTCTGTAATGAATCTAAAGACAAAATTCGATTTTCTGTGGCGTAGCAATTTGAGGGCTTAGAGCGATATTTCACCAACTTTACAGGAGAGCCAAAACCAAAAATTACCATAGTTTGCTCTTACTTTGTATACTGATTTGATTTTTTTTAAAGCATGTTCCTTTTTATAAATTTATGATACAATGCTTAATGAACAATAATCTTGTCTTTGTTGTAAATGAACTTACGCCCTTTTGGCACCAACTATATATATATAAATTCTGACCAAAATGTCAGTTACGCCCCTATGGCTCCAAGCCCTCAGATTGCAGCCAAAAACTGACTAAAGTATATAAGCGTCTCATTTTTGTGCATTGATGTACACCATTGCCTAAAAAGGTGCAAGTCTGTGTAAAATGTAAATAAGAATGGCATGTGATTTTTTTAAAAATTATTTAGATTCTATATCTAATTAGAACAGCTCATATATGGGATAGCTTATCAAATGATGAAACTGGAAAATTTTGTTGCCACCAACACACTTGGTGTGTGTGTGTCAAAATATTGTATTACTGATTTTTTGGGACTGTTATTACCTTTATTTGGTGAGGTCTCACTATGTGGGGAAGCTTTAAAGAACAAAAGTTAGTCTCAGTGGGGGCTTTAGGACTATGATGACTGTCTACTGATGACACTGAATGTTTTGGCTCTATGATAAGCCACAAGGACAGACAGCAGCTTATTGATAGTAAAGAGACGTACTGTGCTTCCTTATGCAGAGTGGGTATCTGAAAACTTGTGTTATTACCATCAGAACTGGATGACCTGCTGTAACATGTGTTCACCCATTCTCTCTGATATTCTGCTCATCTGCCCATCTTTTGAACAATTATTTCTGCATGAGGGAAAACTTGGTCTCATCATAATTTCCATAACAAATAGTTTAATAAGTAAAATACAAAGTATCTCAACTTAAATTGCAAATAATTTAAATTATTCAAACCAAAACAGGATGGCCGTGAACTTGAACACAGTTTGACGCTGCATTCAAAATGCAACTTTAATCTCTACAATGAAAAAGAAGGTTTTCAGACCCAGTAGTGCCACCAGCCTTCTCTGGGTCGGACATCATTTAATATTGAGGAAAAGTGGAAAAATCTCCTGCAGTCTGATTAAGCAGTTGAAATAATTTTTGGGAATCGTGTAAATGATAAATGGATTGGTTCTTATGTATTGCTTTTCTGCTCTACTTGAGCACTCAAAGTGCTTTATACAAAATGCCTTATTCACCCATTCACACACATTAATGCAAGCACTTTTTTCTACGCCTAAGTGCTTTCTATCTGACATTCACACTCCAGTGAATGCATCAGAGAGCAACTTGGGGTTCAGTATCTTGCCCAAGGATACTTTGGGATGCAAACTGGAGCAGCCAGGAATCGAACCACCAACCTTCCGATTAGTAGATGACCTGCTGTACAGCTCCCTCCTCTATTCTAGAAAGAACAGGAACCTTCTGGCTTGTCACCAGCACACAGATCAAATCCCATCATCAATCACAGTATGAGAGTGCATTAGTTAGAGCATTACATGTGACGGGTACCTTGCATATTTGTGAAGGCACCATAACTGCTGAACATTATATCCAGGGTTTAGGGAGACATCGGCCAGCCGGGCAACATCTTGCTTATTTCAGCAAGATGTTACCAAAGCACATTCTGCACATATTCCAACAACATGGCTTCATAGTAAAATAAATAAACAAATGAATAGTTTTGGGTGTTGAACTGACCTACTTGCATTCTAGACCTGTCTGAAAACATCTGGTGCATTATGAAACAGTACAACACCGAAAGCAGGCACGAACTGCTCGAACAGTTAAAAATCCTGCATTGAGCAGGATTGAGTAAACATTATCAGCATTTGTTTCCAAAATGCTTACAGAGTCATGTTAAAAGCAGAAGTGATGCAACACAGTGCAACACGCCACTGTCCCAACTTTTTTGAAATGTGATGCTTGCATCAGTGTTAGAATGATCAAACACTTTTTGAAATATAATCTAATTTACCAGTTTCAACTTCTGACATGTCTTCACTTAAAAATTAATGAATGAAGGCAAAATTATTGCATTGTGCTTTGATTTAAATTTTGCACAGTATCCCAACTTTTTTGGAAATAAACAAACGATCAGCAGCCTGGTTCTCAATAGATGTGCTTAAATATGATATTTAGGAAGCATGGCTTAGGACTACAATGATAATCTAGTTATCACTCAGGCAATTCATTTAACAGTAACCCTACACAGAAAGCCATATAGATCCACTTTCATTATATGTCTGCTTCACTTAAAAAGTTAACCATTACAAGAAATAGGGATAGCAGGTCAAAATAAAAGGCCCTCAGTGGCCTAAATACTACACAGTTTCCTCAGGGTAGTCTTACATTCCCTCCATTCATCCAGACATGTAAACAGTTAATATTACTTAGTCACAGGCCATTGCTTAGTAATGAGCCCATACAGAGAGGGAGAGAAGAAAGACCCACAGAAGAAAGACTAAAATGAGATAGGGTTTGGGGGGGGGGCACTGTGGCTGACCTCATTATTTTACTACCCAGCAGGTCTTCCTCTGTCTGCCCAGTGCACTGAATCATGAGATCTGGATCGATGCAGTCAATTGGTTCTCATGAATTTCCCTGAGTTTCAAAGACCACAAGATCTGCTGTCCTCCACAAAACATAATACAGACCCTTTCAGGGAATATCTTTATAGAGTCCCATGCCCAGCTTTCAGTTAAATTAAATGCAGTTCAATTATTCTAAGTACCTGCTTTTGCTGCAATCCACAGCAACTGACCAGACCAGCACCGTCCTTTGATTGCACTATGATCATGATACTGTTGGGGCAGGACAGTTCAGGAGGCTGATTTAACCTGATAAAGCTGAGGAGGAAAACTGTGGGTTAAAAATCAGCTACACTGAGCTTTCCCTCACTGAGCAGCATGTGCCTGGCAGCAGATCATATCTTCTCCCAGGAGGGGAAACACACACAAGCCTGAGCGTCATCAGAGGCAGCAGTGATGACGTTATCAAAGCACTTTTACAGCTTTGTCAATCGTTCTGTACACAGGCTTTGGGGCATCCTGAATTTTAGCTCCAGCACCTGCTGCCAAGCTACATGACAGCAGTCAGTGCAGTGATGCCTCTGTTTACAGCCCTCAAGTTGTGACACTAGCCTTACAGGTGCCTTCGCTGTATGTTTCAAGAAAGAAAGATGAGAGGCATTTCCAGGATTGCTTTTAAAGAAGTGGAACAAGGGGGAACAAGAACAAACCTGAGGACCCATGGAAAATCATAAAAAACTGTTTGAAATAAATATAAAACCATACCACTTGGAAAGTGGAGTGTTATAATAATTTTAATTATGGACAGATTTTCAGCCTCCATAAACATAAATTCTAACACATAGCTGGCCTGTAAGAAGTAGCTACACTGATTCAACAGCAAAGTAATGCATCTTGCAAAATGCAGTGTGGTTACAACTCTACATATTTTTAATTCTACTGAGTGATATATGAAAAAAGCAATTTTCACAGATCCTTTGTTTTAAGGTCACCTTTAGTATTATTTAAGGAGTTGGGGAATAATAAATAGTGGACCAAACAACTGTAAGGCATATGGGGGGAGTCCATTTTTAAAAATTTAGAAATCTATTGTTGTTCATCTGCTATAATTAGAATAAAAGGATTTCAGTGCATATTGTGATATTGTTAAACATGAGATTTTAAATGATGCATTAAGGAGGACAACACAAAAAAGAGGGATTTTAGCAACCCTGTCCCCCCATTTTTTCCACCCATGGTTACACTGATATGACAACTCAATTCTGGGAGGGGCCAATCAAAGGGCCACCACAAGCAACCAAATGTACCCACACATGAGCAGCATCCTGCTTTGTGAAAGCACAGTATCCCTGTGAGATCAGTTCTTAAATATGATGACCTTTAACCAGCAAGAAAAACATAAACAATCAGTTTATGTGATTTACGTGAAAATACAACCAACAAAGTGTGAATAATAATAATAATAATAAATAATAAAAGACACAGCAACAGTAACACAGCAATTAAGTCCAACTTTAAACAGGTCAGTTTCATTGCAAAGTCGTTATTTCATTGCTCCAAAGTGTGTACTGAATAAAATGTGCTTGTTTTGGTGTTGATTGAACAGATTGAGGTGTTGCGCTGAGCTCCTTAGGAAGGATTAATCAGCTGTTGATGCAAACATTAGCAGTCTCAGTTCTCTCCGTCTCCACCTGCTGTCAGACTCAGTTCACCCTTATGTGTTTCCAGTACATCCAACAAGGATAGAGGTTAAAGTTTTCATGTCAACCCCAAGCGCTGCTATACTATCAGCCTGTGTGTTCATCTACTGCATGTGTCTGCCTGGAAATCTCCCATGAGACCTTTTCTACTCTGCCAGTTATAATAACGGCACTCAAATTACCTGTCAATATGCAGAGTGCTATTGCATAAGTGTGCAGTCCAATTGTTCTAAATAATTCAGCATAAGACCCGGAAGCTACACTTTTATATTGATGAGTTAGCATAATTCAGGTGAAGTCAAAGAGAGAGAGACAGGCTGAATAGAGATAGATCCACCCTGAGGGGTGATGAATCCTTACTTGGCTGAGCACCTTATGTCATGCCAACCAGGCAAACTGAGTTGTGAACTGATTGGTCCCCAGGCCAGGCCACGGAGAAACACTTATTCTATACACAAACGCATACAGTGGCATTTCTGTAAGACATGGTTCTGAGTTGAGTGGAAGGGCATTTAAAGCAGCATTAAGACCACGTGGTATAATGACACAAAGCCCAGCCTAATTAGATCTTCCTTGAGGTTGGACCAAGGAGCCTGAAGCAATACATCTGAAGCACAGACATGCACACAAGCACACATGGACACTCTTCCTCACCCTACTGAGTTGTTCCAGCAGTCTGTGGTTCTGTTCCGAGAGCTCACTGATGGCCTTGGTTTTGTCCCTGTCGGCTTCTCTCAGCTGGACCTGCTGCCGCTCCAGCTCACCCTGCAGCTGCTGAACATCTGTCTCCAGCTCGGCCACTCGACCCTCCCATTCCCCCTCTCTGTTTTCCAGACGCCGTCGCAGCTCGTGCTTCTCTTGCTCCAAGTGCTACATAAGTGAACACAAAAAAGAGGCCAACATGTTTAAAACCCTTAGCTTTAAACATAAGTACCAGTGAAATTAGTGAGGCTGTGACAATGACAAATACTGGCACTTCCACAGACTGAGAAAGTTTTAACTCTATCTTTGAGAAATGTGTTAATGTGCTGGTGGTAAAACAGTTCAGACTGAAAACACCAGTTGAATCCACTGAAAAGATATAACCCTAGCTATTGGAGTGACAGTTCAGATAAGATGCACTGCACCACCAGCAGCTGCCAGCTGTGTTATGGTAGGCTAAAGCATCTGGCATCTACATGGCCAAACAACAAACAAACAAAAACAAAAAAAACAAAAAAAACAAAAAAAACAGGGATCACAGAGATGCAAAACAAAACCACAAAAAAAACATCAAGCACTACTAGGATAAAGGGCCAAAACAAAGAAACAACATCAATGATAAGGAGATATTAAGGCTTAGCCTCTCTGAGGATAAATATGGATCAAAGGGATGAACAGATGTACAGTAGATACAGTAGGTCCTGGACAACCAGAGGATTAGTCCTTGTGTTTTTTTCTCAGTCCATGTGCTGGTTTGTGTGAGGCATTTAAAAAACAACAAGAACAAAAGCTCATCTGTGAAGCCTCCATTGTAAACATGATGAATTTATAATGAATGCTGTGCTGGTCATTCTAGCATAAATTAGACTGAGAGGCAAGTCTATCTTCACTTTATGCTATAACCAGGCTCAGACCACAATATGTACAATTATAGAACTTGCAGGTTTACAGACAGCATTTGTTCCTGAGTTTGTTTCCAATGATGAGGCCTAAACTTGACCATGATTTTATATTTTAGGACAAACCAAAGTGATACTTTTATTAAAACTTGTCAGGCCTACTTTCTTCGGTTACCTCTAATTTCTCGTTGAGATCTTTGTGCATTTTCTCATATTGCTTGGTCAAGTCTTGGTTTCTCTCCAGCAACGCTTTGCCGAGTTTAGCAGCTAAAACCAAGTCTTTTTCCTTTGGCGAAAGAGCGACAGCAATTCTGTGTTATGCCCCACCGCAGGGCGTCTCTAGGTCTGACAGCTGCTCGCTGCATCTCCCCGCTCCCGCTAAGCATGGACAGTTCCTCCTCCAGGGCCATGCCGAGGCCTGCCGGAGCCGGCGTGCCGCAGCGGATGACCCTGAAAGCCGCCGGGCTCCTGAACGGAGCAATGCAT